>JBAMHZ010211854.1:0-26736 GCA_037177395.1 Alpinia galanga | reverse complement strand
TGTCCTCTCGTCTGCGACGCTCTCTCTGCGCCACATCTTCATCGTACTAAACGCCCATATTGAAGATAAACTCTCAACAACCATACTTAACAACGCCACCATACCGAAAGATGGGCCAAAAGATGATGGTTATCCATGCCTTTCTACTAGAGGATCTCTCTTCTTTCGTCGTTCCTATATAAAAAAAGGCAGTCATTCGAAGGAGGAGGTTCGAAGTTCTAAACTCTTCTCCTCTCCTCTAATTGCTCTCTCTACTACTCGGTCCAGACTTGGACGTCAGAGGAGACTCGGGCGGGGACTCCCGGTGCCCTCACCAGTGTTGACTTCACAGGTGAAGCTCTTCGAGTTCCTCCTCCGCCGGAGACTCCGGTCGCCAGCATCCTTGCCTGTTGGCGACCCTGTCCCCCGCTCTTAGCCAGACCGAAACACTTGGGCGTCGGAGGGGACTCCCGGTGCCCTCACCAATGTTGACTTCACAGGTGAAGCTCTTCGAGTTCCTCCTCCGCCGGAGACTCCGGTCGCCAGTATCCTTGCCCGTTGACGACCCTATCCCCCGCTCTTAGCCAGACCGAAACAGTCACAAAGTACTCCTCATGATTTACCTCCTTCGTATTGACTATGAAACCAGTTAACGAGGGCATTGAAGGTGAGCGAATCGCCTTTTTACACAAAGAAATGATCCAATTATATAACACGACCCAACTTAAATACTATATATATTAAAAAACTAGGCTTGGAGTCGATCTATTTCTAACGCGGAGTTCCATCGTCGTTCATGATTTAGTTAGATCCGAATTAGCATTGTGCTCAGCGTAGGGTTACACATCCAGGATAAACATGGACTAATACATTCAGAAAAAGATTTAGTCGCTTGGGCCGCTCAACATGTACTAATACATTCGAATAATATTTAGTTTCTTGGACCCAAACTAGGCTTATGCTCAAGATGGCTTAATACATTCACCACAAGGTCGCAATAAATATAGTGCAATTAGAGATTGGCTAAGCCTAGACTGAACCCAATTTGCACTCTAAACGCACCTTAAGGCACCCTTTATGATACTTTAGCTAAAAGAGGGCATTTTTAATTCTTCCAAATCCAATCGGTCAACCAGTTGAACACATTCAGCTGAGTGTCATTTGATGACATTCGAAGCCTAAATATAACAATAGATAGAGATCAATCAACTAAATAGTTGATACAATTGATGATGATGAACATGTTCTAACTCTAACTCCAACTCCAAGCAATGTTTTTGAACACCACAAAAGTAAGCAATGTTTTCAATCTCCCAAAAAAGTAAACTGATACAACTCTATGAGTCAAAGGCGTTCCATTGAACTAAATTTCGTTTAGAAAATTCAAACTCCAGGCACTTCAGCGTCATTGGAAGATTTGTACCATTACATAGAGAGAAATCAATGAATGATAAAATTCAAGTAGTTGATATAAGCCCACAAGGCTATGATGAAGCATTAAAGCATCTAACTTGGCTCCCAGTTCAACTTTGATCATCAGTCACGGCACATTTGTAGGATTTTTCGCCAAATTTAGTGACAAACCAAGAACGCTGCAGCCGTTAAAGCTGCTCACACGAACACTTTTTAATTTACACACATCTCATATAGAGATTACTTAATGCTCCATTAGAGATCCGTAGGACAGAGTCGGTCATCCCCATGATTAATTGAACAGAAGACTTGGATACTTGGTGCTAGTCAAAAAAAGTAAACAAACAAGTAGTTGATATAAACAATGAAGGTGATGATAAACATAAATGAACTTGGATCAACGATTTTAAACTGGGCGAAAGCAAGCAATGTTTTTCAACTCCGGGAAAGCCAAACCAATTTAATTCTCAGTGGAAGGCATTCGGTTGAACCAAATCAATTAACCAAAAAAACATAACCCACAAGGTTTCAGTTCTTTGGCAATCTGATTTTGAGGTTTCACCAACACAGTGAATCAAGAAAAGAAGAGTTTAATATTATTTCAATGTTTTAATGTGTTTTCATAGGGCAATCAGCGATGGCAAAATGCTATCCACATCAAGTTCAGATTTATCAATCTCATCATTTTGCTCTGTTTTTGAAAAATCAGAAGAAAAAGAAAAGAATTTCAAATTTAAGTTGATGAACAAAGATTATAACACATCAAAGTTAAATCAAATTTCATCAAAGAGATGGACACAATATTGGAGATATCTCAAGAACAAATATAACATAAATGAATCTCAACTGAAAAGTTGCTTATATGAAGGCTGAAAATTCCTTTTTATAAAACGTAAAGAGACTATTTCTCTTAGAAGGCCTGAATGACTAATAACTAGTTAAATTAACAAACTTATAAAACAATTAATATATAAAAGCTTTACAATAAATTATAAGATTTTATCCATAGTTTCAAACCGTATCACAAACACATTTCAAGTTAATGACAAAGCAATCAGAGAACTTTGAAGGCAATTGTGATGTCTAATTTCATCATTAATATCAGACCAATCATTCTCATCATCAAGCTTTTCTGAAGCCAAAAGAAAAAAATATATCATATGCCATAAGAAAACTCAAACACTCTTTCTGAAAAAGAAAAAAAAAATCAATTGGATTCAAGATAAAATCAAAAAATATTCAAACTAAACCTCTGATAGAAGACATATGTTACTGCATAGAAGCTAAATCTTGATAGAAGAAAATAAACTAAATCAATTATCAAATGCAATATATGATGGAGTCCTAAATCAAAGAGAAGTTGAATTAGTCAATTGAATAACAAAAGTAAACGGTCAACGAGATCATTATTCTCAAATGAATATACTGATAAAAAAATCATAGAGAACAAAAATAGACCAGAAATCTTTATTTTGCCCAAAATAAATCAACAAGCAATAAGTACATTAGTATTTGTGATATGCCAATAAAGCAATCAGAGAACTTTGAAGACCGTGGTAAAGTATTATCCACATCAGCATCAGATCAACAACTCTCATCATTTTGCTTTGCCTCTAAAAGAATAAGAAAAAATGTATGCTTTTATGGTGAAGAACAAAACCCATATATTTGAAGACAAGCAATTGAAAGTAAATAACAAAACAATCAGAGAACTTTGAAGACCATTGTAATGTTCAAATTCCACATTAACTTCAAATCAACAAGTCTCATCATTTTGTAACAGGACTAATAAAACTAAAACTATCAGATGAATCTAAAAAATTTTGATATTAAACTTGTTTGAAAATGACACAAACATTTATTTTCCACATTTGTTGAGTTCATACAGAAAATAACAACTTTTTCTAAGATAAATCTTGACCGAAAAAAAATACATGGGAATGAAGAAACTTAATCACCCATGTACTAATTTTCTTCCGCCAAATAATCAATTTAGCACCTAACTACCAATTTCTCGAAATTTCCTTGCAGCCAACTATCGACAGCAAGAGGCTAATAGTGCATAGTACCAAATTCAAATTTTAAATCATTAAAAAAAAGAGGGAAAATAATTAAATGGAATATGCTGGAGACTAAACATGATTCGATACTCCATATCTTTATCTAACCCTTCGATTTCTAAAACGTCGACAAATAGATTAAGAAACAAAGAGATCCGGTATCAAAACAAGAAAACATTACCTATTGAGATCTAGCTGACACGCAATTCAAAAGTGGCCTTCCTGAGGCAATGCGTTTAGATCTGATCGTCCTCGCAGGGAGTGGTTTGTTATCAGCGCCGCCGCTCACCCAGGTTTTGCAAGTGGGAAGACTTGGTAACATATATATAGATATCAACGGTAATTATCGAAACGCCCCCAGTCGTTTCGGAAATGTTTAAAAATACCCCTAATGCTAAAACAGCTTAAAATTTTTTGCTTTATTATCAAAATGATCAAAATACTTATTTTTGCACTCCTAATATACTTAATAATTAATTTAAAAAATTAAATTTTTTTAAATATTAATCGAGTCATGTGAGTATTTTAAAAATATTGACAAATACTGGTAGACATATGGAAGTTACCCATTTAATACATTAGGGCACGAATGGAATGGATGGGTGATGATTGGGATGGAGAAGATTGGGCCTTCAATTGTGATTTGGATAACTTTGTTCTGAACTCACAATAAAGCCCAGATGAGTTAGAAACCATGGGCTAAACATGAGATATTAATGATCGATGCACAATGAAGCCCCGGCATCGTTGGACGTTTAGTTTTAAAATTGTCATCTTACCATACATAATTATGATGCTTGTTTTGAAATGCCTAGAGTTTTTTAATTTAAATTTTTACCCCACATAATTTCAATGAATAAGACCATTTTTTAAAGATGCTAATAAAGTTCCATAAATTCGTTATCTAAAAATAATCAGAGTTGCACGTTTCAGACAAAGATTTATGTTTTCTTTTAATGTTTTTTTTGAGACATTATTAATACGTTCACATTAAACAAACAAACAAACAAAAATCATCACAAGCTCATGCATTAAGACTGCCTTTAGTACCTTATAATCTGCTTATAATGTAATTAATATTTGATATAATTTTAAGATTGCAATATAATAGAATCTGACTGAATTACAGAATTAAATTCATATAATCCAATTACATTACAAGATCAACATTAATAGTCAACAACCATAGACCACCGATCGTGGTCGCCAGTTGTTAGTTGCTAGCTGTCCACCGGTCGCTAACTGTCGATCGTCAATTGCCCATCAACCATCGATCGCCCATCTACCGCCAATTGCCCATTGATCGACCGACGTGCAGGCAGTCAACGAGTGGCCAGCAGTGGCCAGCAGTAACTAACAATAGCTGGCGATCGACGATATGCGATAATAATAGACATCAAACTAAAGAATGTATTTATCTTTGTAATCAAAGATTACATATCAATCGCCTGTCAAACATAATAATGTAATATAAATTACATTACATTACAAACTTGATTATATTACTCCGTACTAAATGCGGCCTAAATTGAACAGTACAAAAACGAAGAGTTAATAGAAATCTGACTTTCTAAAAAATACGATATATTCTCAAAAAATGATAATGAATATGATAAATGAAAAGTTTTCATAAATGATATATTTAGTGACTTTCCTCTGCATCTCTCTCTCTTGTTGCACAAGAAGAATTGCAGCTTAAATAACAGAACTCATGAGAGTAGGAGTTGCAAGAACAATTCAAAAATGTTAATGCGCATGACTCTCAAACTACTGGAAGAATACACCTCCATGGAAAATGAAACGGCGTAGCTTCTTGGCAAATGTTGATGGAGTTGTGTTGTATTCATGTTCCCAAAAACCAATAGAGCTTGCATACTGCGTTTGGACTACAGTTTCGAGTCCTACGCTTCCATTCATTCACAGGAGGCTTCTTCATTGGGAATGTTAGTTCTACCTTTGGGCCGACCACTTATCTTCGCTTTCTTGCTCGACAAAAGCTTCAAACTGGCTTCCAACGTAATGGTCTCGGGGCTGAAACTCTGTGAGCATGGCAAAGTCATTTGGATAATGAACACGTGAACTAAGGTAAGAAAACGTTTGTCAATAAGTATCGGAAAGTAGATCTCTCATGCTACATTTGGTGTTAGGCTTATGGAATGAAATAGACAAGGAATAACAGTTAGTTTTTGCAGCCAATCCCACCCAGCTTCTCCAGTATGCATGGTCAGCTCAAGTCACTTTGCTTATTTAAAATGTGTTCCTAAGAGAATTGAATAGAGCGAGAATACATATTTTTGGAATAGAATTAAAGTATGAATATGTCCTTTGGAATAGAGTAAAGAATACGAATAGGTAAGAAGGAGATTAAGGAATAAGAATTACGTGCGATTTCATTTTTGTAATCCAACATAAAAAATGCTTCTTCCTTAGGAACTCATAGGGAATAAATAACCATTCTAATGAAAGAAATGCACCATGAGATTCTATTGCAAGAAATTGGGCATGGAATACCATCTCTCTAGGAACATGCACACAAAAACCAGCTCTGCCTAAGAAATACAAATAGCATCCTGTAACAAACATGTATTAATACACAAACTTAGGGCGTACATATTGGCCATTTGGTAGATGACTATTTCCCATTTTTAGGAAAATTTTTATCCTGGCCTCCCAAAATCGTCAAAATACCCTTTACTATATCCACCCTTAATTCAACTAATAGAAAAATGAATGGCATGCATGTGTGTCATCTTACTTTTCTATCGGTTTGTCTAAATTGCTGAAGTTACTGACAACTAGAGCTAAACCAGATTAATTAGCATACCTTTGGCAAAGCCACAGCAGTTTTGCGATGTTTGATTAAGAACCCATGCTTTGAATGAGCCAACAGAACAGCGAAGTCATCCGTCGGATGGTTGCCCTATTTTCCAAATACAATCATCATCAATTGCTTGATAGTTCAAAGTGGAGAATCTGAATCGACAAGTGAGAATGAAGGTCAAATCAAAAGCTTACCAAAGTTTTCGGGTACTGGAACAGCTCAATAGCATCCTCCAATGTAAAAGAGGTAGCATCTTTGGTCATCTGTAAAGAGGTTCCAACAGATTCTTGATTGAAAGAGATCAATTTTGAGTTTTCACTTGATATACCATGTGTTTCGATTTCCAAAACCAAGATTTTCAAACATTAAAGAAAATAAAATGAATAGACTTAATAAAATTTATTTGGATTAAAATAACATATTTGCCCTACAAGATACAATATATGCAAAAAAATCAAAGATGATAACAGGGTCCCAGACAACAACTAGCATTATTAACTAAGAGAATGTGAAACCAAGCTTAAACAGAATAATATTGACTGTTTAGAGGGAAAAAAAAGGTTGTGAAGAAGTCCTTATGGTACTCGGATCATCTTGTAACTTGTATTGCATTATTCAAGAGATACAAAATGCATTGGAGGACAAAAAAGGTAACAAGAAATATAAATATTAATGTCAAATTACTAAGGATTCAAGTAGATGCATAACAAACATTTTTGGTAGTAATGCGGTATAATCACTAGTTGAAATGTTTGTCATTGTTTAACTTGTTGCTCTGAGATTTTTATTCAATTGTCTTGCATATATGGGAGTTAAACAAGTTAAGCGAAGATGGTTGTAGGGCTAAAATTTATTTCAGTTGATCTTGGCATGAAATGGTATGGAAACCATATTGTGGTTGGAACTTGGAAATCAAAACTCAGACGCAGAATGATACTCCTAGAACTTCATCAAAGAGACTAATTATTCATAATGAAGACATATTGTTGTATTTCTCAATATGTCATCCAGTCCAATATTTGAGGTTGTTCCAAGAGGGACAAATTGAATAAGTAAAAGAACACAATAGGGTGTGATATGAATAAGATCAGATAAATATCTAAGAAACACATAAATAACAGCTCTCTATCAATATGCAGTAACAAACCTCAGAAAGAGAAGCTCTTTTTGGTGAGCAACCTTTTCTATCTTCTCCCAATTGCACATAAAACCCATAAGGCCCCTTCTTTAAATAAATCTGTTGGAAATGGAAACAATAAGTTCTCTTTAATGAACACAGATTAAGTTTTGATACAAAGGGAAGAACATTATGAAACAAAGGAGGTCAAAATAATTTGGTAAAACATAATGGTATAAACCTTTTCAGTAGAACCAGGAGAGCATCCAAGTATCTTTGGGATAAAGGACACCTGTATCTTATCTGCTTCGTCAATGTCATCATCGTCATCATTGCTATATAGCGAGCTTGCAATATACCTGTGACATTAAATTGTAAATTAAGTTTTAAAAAAATATAGTTTATTACTTTGAAAAGCATAGGCACGAAATTATAGAAATCACAAATTATGAACAAGGTGAAAAATGGATTCGTTAAGACAGACATCATTTTCAAAACAGAAATATTGATTTTAGATTGATCATGACCAGAGAAAATATAATTTATTAAAATATGGGCAAACATCCTTCAATGTCAGAGTGTTACATGTTGAATGTTTTTGAAAGATCATCATGTATCCTCAACTTGCCTTGTTCTTTCTTCCATCTACATCTTTTATCACATTGTTTATTCGTGAGTTCACTATTTTTTTCTCATACAAAGTTCACAACTACCTCCCTACAGTCATAATTGTACAATTTCTCAAAATTCCTGACATTTGTACCTCAAACAAATAGCTGCAGCTGAAAAAGTAAAATAATTTGTGAACCAAATATACGTCCATAATCATTTTTCCATCAGTTTCAATCCATTCTATTCTAGATGGTGTTCTTGAGGACCTTGTCCTGCAGCAAGGTATTCCACCGGCTACACTTCTTGTGAACTACCAGCTGGATCATGGAAAAAGAATTGACATGTGTTCTCTAGCTAACAAAAAATCTTAAGTTCCTGGCGTTGGAAACTACATGAGTATCCAAAAGAATTATAAAAGTCGGTGTAAGCTACTGTTTTAGCATTCACATTAAGATAGCTTTTGACAAAGCAAAGCATCATAAAGTAAAGAAAAAGGACAAAATAACTTGACATACTTGCATCTTGGATGTTGATCACACCCAATAAAAAAACCAGCACCGAATTTACTGATTTTAAACTTCAATGTCCCCACAGAACAACTGTATAGTGCACAAGTATGTGATTAGTTATATGTTAATTGATGTAGATGATCTGCAAAAGTTAAAGCCAAATAGTATTCCAAACTTTTAGTTGTTACAAGATAGAAATGAACAACAAACTTGATGATAGTCAAAGGGCCTAAAAATATTAAAGTAACATCTTAAAATTAAGAATGCACCTAGGACAGTTCCTGCTACTCAACGAAGTAAATAATAGGTGGTCAAACTTTTTCTCCAACATGTTTTCCAACTGCAAAATGAAAACCTCCAATAATTAACAAAAAAGCGGGAAAAAGCAGGATAGTGAAGTCTACAATGGTAAACAGAAATAAAGTTGTATATCAAAACAGGATAGCCTACAGCAACCTCACGAATATCACAATTGCTTGCTTGGTCACAGTAGTTGCTAAATCGTGACCAATAATCCTTCAAAAGGCCCTTCCACTCGGTGGTTCCAGTAGACACATTATCTAACTGAAAATATTGAAGAATGACATGATAAATACAGAGAAAGCAATAACTATTTCAGGGGGGAAATGTTCAAAATATCATTGAGGTACATGCATTTAAACTAGCATTTGTTAACTAAAACACTTGCTACCATCTTTAAGTTCGTTCTACAAGTAAAAAACATAAAATTCCAACTGTTTCTATTTTCTGTTTCTAACAAATAAGTAATTCTCCCGAAATCCTTGAACAGTTAACAATTTTCACAAAAATTTAAGTGAAAAAATTATGGTCCTTTAGATCATTGAAGGGGAGCCTTGGTGCAACAATAAAGATGTTGCCTTGTGACTTAGAGGTCACAGGTTCAAGTCTTGAAATCAACCTTTTGCAAAGCAGAATAAGATTGTGTACAATAGATCCTTCTCCGGAACTTCGTATGATAGGAAGTTCGTACACCGGGCTATCTTTTTTTTAATCATCGAATAGACAAAAGATATACTAATAATCACAGCAAAATTTAATGGAAGGTTTGGGTAGTAAAGTCAAGAAGGCAAAGATGTGACTATTAAAGATGATGACCTTCTTGAAAGGAAATGAAATAGCACTATTGACATTATTCTGAGAAAATGAAATATCACAACAGTAAAAGCTACAAGTTGCTCCAGAAGCTTATGTTTTCTCCCCAATTAATCTACAAAAGATGAAAGCAAAAGCTTGGTCTGAACAAGATGTGAAAATGAGAGCACACATATCTATTCCATATATGTAAAACTAAAATTCTAGGATCAGTCAAAGAATCAGTATTATAAGCATTAATAGAGCCAACTATCAGTTTTCTTTTATTATTTATGACATTGTCTCAGATGAACTTATAATCTTTTTCCTATCCACCCAATGCCAAAGATGTCATAGAACTTAAAGAAACTTGTTTGGAAGAGTAAACAATAGGATACCTCATTCTCCATGTCAGCTGTAAAACTGTAATCAGCAACCTCTGAAAAATGATGGGAAAGAAATGCTGACACCTGTGGTTATTGGAGAGAATATCAAACAACCAAACAACAGCAAGATCTGAAAGCAATTGAAACCTGAAGAAAGGTAAAACAACTGACTAGAAGGTTTTGCTGAGCTGAGATACTTGCTTTAGTGATCGTTGATTATTTTTACTAAAGAAATGCTTAACAAGCAACAACCCGAGGCTTGTCCTATGAGATTCTATCAGTTTTGACTAATTCCCCAGTTAAAGGAACTGAACATCCACCTGGCTCTCCTTTTGATTAATTCCCCAGTCATTGTCTGTGCATTCTCTTGTCTTGATATCTCCCAAAATGTCATCTAGATTTGACAGGTTAACATCTCTCCATTTTCTAATTTTTGTTTTCTATATTAAGGAATACATATGCACAATATACTGGTGATTTAGTGTATTGTGATGTATCTAGCCCGATAATTTGGCAGGATGCCATTTGTAGAAACTGTTATAACTCCATAAAATCATCCTGAGATTGAGGAGTACACAACTATAGTTGCATCCATGAAACTTTTGAAAAGCTAATTAGTATTATAGTCAAATTCATATAAAAGATATCCACCAAGTTCAACATATTTGAGAAATAGTTTGACAATTATAACTTGTTTATGGTAAGAAACATCATCTTGACTTGCTCATGGTTAAGAAAAATCACTATGTTTTTTTCCAAGTTATTTCTTTATGGGCCTCTATTCAGGTCAAATATCTGCTTATACTCCTAGGAATTAAGGCTGATTCAGGCTCTTAGGAATTAAGTAGTATTTGAACATTGATACAATGCAATGGCCAATGGTATAGTTTGGGTAGATGAGAAGAGTAATAATATAACAAGAAATCAGCATAAATTGATAGGGAAATAAACCGCAAAAAGAAAAGATGAGAAACTTAGCCAAGTGTAAAAAAGAAAAGTGAATTAGAAATGCAATGGGCTTTTCTATTTGGCCATTGATAGATGAATTCTCATCATGTCATAAATATATTTCTAAATGCAATTAATTCTTTTTGGTTACGAAATTTCGGCAATCTATTCATGGAGCCAAACAGATGTTAAAGAGCTCAAAGTCCCTCACTATCTAGTATCAGGATGACCATCAACAGAATTCAGTATAGATGAAATGAATAAAAAAAAACTAAGATAGCAACGATCTCAATCAAAATTTGCCTTCCTAAAATTTACAATAATTAACCAGCAACAACTACTGAGCAGATCACGTACCATGCGCCCACGAAATTCAGGTACAAGAGCTCGATTTTGCGTTGATATGTAGTTTCTATCCTGGACAAACAGGCAATAGCTGATCAAGACATGGAAAAACATATAAAGAAGGAGAACGACATGCTAATAATTAATAGATACATAAAACCTCAGAAGCAATTAACCATGGAATTTCTAGTTGCTCCCCAGTATTACAAAGCAGAGTAGTTAAACAAAATAAAATTGCTAAAACAATCTGTAGTTAAACAAACGAGTTCTAGTCTTCTGAGAGCCTTATTGTGAGTTAGAACATGATGTTCCCATGAAAACACAATCATACTCTATGTAAAACATAAATGATAATAAAGAGTTTAAAAAGGAATCTTAGTGGCTATTTCGGCATGCTTCCTAGCTATGCATAATGACAAAATTGTTCATACTGAGGGTATTTAACCAACCTTGCTTGATGTATAGGTAAATAAATAGTTAATTGAACAATCTCCAAAACCAGTAAAGTTCCTACCTCAGTAATCATGACCATTATTAAAACCAACAAAGTAAACAAAATGCATGTCAATGATTAATTAATTAAAGACAAGGATATATTTCTTGGATAAATCTAGAGAGCCAACGCAATCATGACCAGAAGCTAATAACATCGGATACAATGACTCAGATAGTAAACCTTTTGCCTCATCAATTGCCTCACAATGTCATCAATTTTAAGAGATACAAAAGAATATTGGATATTTCCTCGTATTTCCTCTAAAATTCTATATTACACAAAGAAATTGTAATTTTTTTCTTTACTAAACCCAGATTTTAGCTTATTTCAATTCCTTACTCTTGTGGTAGAAAAATCACTAGTTCAATTAGGAAACATGAGTATAGATGTCCGAGAAATCATCAATAATATGCACTTTAAACCATACCTTCAACACTTTCATTGTAGATGCATAAGTTGATGGCCTTCCAATTCCAAGTTCTTCTAGCTTTTTCACCTTCATAAGAGTATAGACAATGGAAAGTTGGATACATTATACAAACTGAAAATCCAACTTTGCAAATTACTGAGACAAAAATAATAGGAAAAGACAACTAATCTTAACCCACTCTTGCAGCAGGCCATACTAACCAATGATCCTTCATTATAGCGTGGTGGTGGTTTTGTGTGATGCTGATTAGCATGCACTTTAAGCAAATTTAAAAAGTCATTTACCTGCATTAAGTAGAACATAGTGCATATCATTCAGCTATTGACAAAAAAAAACAGTGATATATGCAAAGAACCTAGAAGAAAGAGCATTTACCATGCAACATTTTTAAACTGTTAATTAGCACACATCAGTCATAATCAAATAGCATTGCTATCAGACAGAATTTGTCATCGTTCTCAGCAATTGATATCAAAAAGCATATGAGCATGGATATTGACCAAATATTCAATAGTGGGGAAGATCTAAGAACTGATTTCCAATAGTTGAGACGTAGGCTTGTTCTTGGTTTTATATTGTCTGTTATTAATACAGAGATGAGAGATCACTAGACATAAAAGACACAATATGGAATTATGGATATACCTTCAATTTATGTAAAGCATGAAAAGATGCAACATCAACATCCTCTTCTTTTGCATATTTTTCAGGAAGCTGCACCTCTTTGTCCTGGTATACACAAATTTTTGAAATTCTCTAACAAAAGACAAAAAGGAAAAAAACTAAAGACGGAGATCAATTATGCCATTTACATATGAAACATCACTTGAAAAGTGTTTGATATGCTACTAATCTCCTAAGGATGTACTCTGAATAACTTTATTCAGGATTTTCAGCTGACTACTTAAGACAAAATGTATTATTCAACAAACCAGAAAAGTCGGGAAGTTCCATAAGTAACCATGCCAACAGTGCCACAGAATCTGGCCTGCTTTTTACCTTGTGCTGTCAAACAGAGGATACTTGACTACTTGAGAATGGCATTGACCACCTCCCAAAAATACCAAGACTAACTACCCTTGAACTTAATCGAAAAATAATTGAAATAGTCAAGGTACATTGGCAAGTTCAAGCTAACCATTCACTAGAGAACTTGCTTGTCCTATGTGATGTCTTGATGGTAGCATTAATCATGTTCCAAAGCATGAACACCTTCAGGTTCATCTAGATCCAACTATGGTTTAGAATTGACAGTTCGATGATTCGGAATAACTGATTCGACAGTTCCTAGAAAGTCAATCTTTAACCTTATCCGTCCAAGATTATTATGGTTCACAATTTGAAACCGTCGATTACGATTCAGCACGATTCGAAATTATTATTATTTATTTTTAAAAATTAAAAAAATATATAACTTAAAAAAAAATAAACAATATAAAAAAGGACTTGTACTTATTTAAATTGTCTATGTATCTCCTGATAGCATATGAGAACTCATGTAGTTCGTTTATCTTTTTACCTTTGTTATTTTAGGAAGAAGCATTATTACTTTTAGTTTTCATTCCCCTAGTGTTAATTCCTTCGGTATCAAATATTTGTACCTCATCTTCAAAAAATTATATCCCTCGTATGCTTTTTTCACCTCTTATTCAATCATCAAATAATACTTGTGCTACCAAAGAATCAGAAGACAAAATAGATCGTCTTTCATCCAATATATTATCTCCAAAACTAAAAATTTATTCTACAACAATGGTTGACACAAGCTATGTTAGAATTACTTTTGCTATGATGGAGAGGATAGAAAATCTTTGAGTCTTCTATGACCACCACTATAAAATATCGAAATTCACTTCCTATCTGTTTCACTACAATTAAAAGTTATAAAATAATACTCAAATTCTCGTCTAAAACTTAAGGATCATCGTGGATGCTTCGTCCATTCTTTCAATCAAAATTACGCTTTTGTAAATTTTGAATTACTACTAATATTTTGAATTTTGGAAACATTAATCTCTAATCCATATTTTAAACTATATTATTTATAAATATCATATAAATTATTTCTAATATTTTGCACAATATTACAAGGATCAAAAGAAGACTAATCTTTTAATGGAATTAAAGGACCATCATACATAACTAACATTTCATATAAAACATCTAACTTTAGTCTAGGGAGTCTAAAGTAAATATAACTAAATAAAATTCAGAAATATGATAAAAATATTTTTATTTTGTTTCCTTTTTTAACCCGCAAGGAGATAAAAATTCATCCATAACATATTCATTTAAAATTAAAGTTATGTTACAAAAATTAATCATAACCAAATGAGAAGTAAAAAAGAAAAACACCGAAGAGTTGTTCAATTACATCATTAAATAGTTTCACAAATGTTACTATGTATATTCCATTAGTGTGAAAATAAATATATATTAGTATTATTAACAATTTGTGCAAAAAAATAAACATAATAATTCTCTATATTGAAATGAATCTTATAATAATTAATATGTAGAATTCCAACGTGTTAATACATCACGTGAAAATTTTTTAAATCTCATTTCATTAATTTTAAAAAATTTATCCCATTGTTTTATTATATTAGAATGTGACCATAAATAAAAAATATCAATTTTCGTTGATTTAATTTGATTTTTTTATTTTTAATCCATCTTAAACACATAAATTTAGAATATGGCACACCCAATAAATATGAAAAAATAAATCATCAATAGCAGACTGACAAATAATTTAAATTTATCAATACTTGCATAATTAAAAATAGCATTAGCAAATGATATGAAAATATTTTGTCAGTTAATCCATATAATTGAACGATGTTGTAAGCAATGTGTGATTCATCAAAAATTCAATATGTTAATAAACAATTTTAAATTATCGGGTAGTTATCGATCCTATGACAGGTCACACTCATATATGAATGAGTTTGCTAATGATCACTCCAAATATTATAACATCAAGATATTTTATTGTTTAATTTACTAAATTCTTCAACTAAATCTTTTTTCCTTGTTTATTAATTTTTAAATTGTGCGAGTATGCATAGTACGTAAAACACATTTAGCAAATGGATTAAGTGATTTTTGACAAAAACTTCAAAAGTGCATTTAAGCCCAATACTAAAAAAAACTCAACAACAAAAACAAGCAAATGATTCACTTAATTTAATATCAAAATATTTAAATAATCTTAAATCAGCAATTTCAATGGACGATGAAAATCTAAAGAGTTGTGCTTGTGAATATTCGACTTCAAATTCCATCGAGTGCTTTATTTTGACATGTGCTTCAATGCCTCATAACTATTGTCCGACTGAAATTTATAGAAGGTTTTGCAATACTTACATTTTTATATTTCTCCTGATGAAAAAATGACTTACTCAAAATGTTTTAAAAAATTAAACGATTTCAAAGGTAGAGTTTTTTGAACTTTTGAAGCTCTGGTACTTCCTTATGTGTCAATTGTTGAATAAAGTTCCTTTGATTAAAATCGAAGAATTAAAATTGAAAGTGATTGATATTTTGAAACTCAAAAAAACAGAGAAGAGAATAATGATGATTAAATAGTAGTCATTGATCAAAGAACAGTCAAATAATTTCCACATTTTGAAAAACAAAAGAACAAAAAAATTATATCCAACGAATAGAACCGATAGTGTGAAACAACGATTCAAACCGCCGATTCACGATTATTTTGGGTCTTGAATTGTAACCGGCCCATCGGGTGATGAGCCGATTACAATTTCGACCCATGCAACTGGGTCAATAAGTAACTGGCCCAAGGTTGAATCGAAGTTCATCCAACTTTTGTAATGAGAACATAATTATACATATGGTCCCTTCAGGGGCAACCTATGCACAACAAGATATGCACATATGTGGCAGTCTTAGCCAATGATTAAAATCTTATTCCGTGTCAATTGGCATGCGTAAACCTTTTTTTGCTAGCTAACTAGCAAACAAAACAACCCAAGGCAATTGGAACATAGCCGCAGTCTTGCTTGGAGATCAACAAAGCTTCCATAAAGTCAATGAAGCTATCATAAAGGTCAAAAGGTGTTTCAAGAGGTCACAAGATCACTAGGAGTTTCCGATCCGTGAGTTCACTAGGTGTTTAAAGAGGACAACATCTCACTAATGTAGTTGGAGTCATCCTCAGAGTCAACGAAGCTTCCACAAGGTTGGTGAAGCTTCAATAAAGCTTCCATGAGGTCAACAATGCTATTGCAAAGCTTCTGCAAGGTCAATGAAGCTATAGTGAGGCTTCTGCAAGGCTGGTGAAGCTTCTTCTGAGAGGTCAATGAAGCTTTGACAGGGTTGGCAAAGCTTCCATGGTTGAGAAGCTACGACAAAGCTTTTGCAAGGTTAAGGAAGTTTTCCACTGAGTAAGAAAAGATTCCTCAGAGGTTATAAGATTGCATTTGCCTTTTGCAAAGGGAAGCTTCCATGATCAATTCCTCCCCCCTTCTCACCCTTTTCTCTTTTAAAGGTTCAGCACGCCTACTTGTACTAACATGGCATGCCTGATATATCTCATTTCAGTCAAAGATTGAAATGCTAGCACAAAATGAGATTTCAAACTTCAGTCTCAACTAAACTTGCAAAGAGCAAGGCCTAGAAAACTCCACATCATGCTGAAATGTAATTATAAAAGAAACCATGTCGAAAATAAAAGAAACTCCTATTAAGTTTAGGAAAGACTCTAAATATAATATACAGGACAAACCTCATATACAGCTTGGTATCCTAGGAATGCAACTTGTGAAGCAGTTGACCGAAGTAACATGCCTCCTTCAGTGTTAGCAATATCGACTTGAATCTACAGCAGGCAATGAAATGACAAAGTCAAGGAAAAGAAAGTAAATGCACATCATAAAAATTAAAAACAACTGAGCCTAGTATAGTACAAAGTAAGAAGTAGGCTGGCACAGCCAAAGTCCAGATCAATTTTGAGTCTATATATTCCATAGATAATAATTCAATAAATTGATTTTTTATAGATGGATTGCATTCTTGTCTGTACTATCCAACATGGGACTCTTCAAGTCAGATTCCAAGAGGTAGAATTTCAGTATTGCAACTAGCAACACTGACTATTTTCTGAAAGAGCTATATTTAAGCCTCTGGAATATTTTTTTTTTCTTGAATTATTTTTTTTTCACAAAAAAGTATAAGCAGACACAACACACACATGCAAACATAGATGTGCATGGATATTGAATAATTGCATTAGCAGAGAAAAAAAGGTTCACCGTCTTGATACTAGCAGCTTCCATTTGGCATGCCATCGACTGACTCCAGATAAGAGTATATAACTTCAGAGAATCATCATCAAGGATCCCAATTAAAGATGCTGGCATAAGAAAAATATATAACATAGCATAAGCACTAACAGAACTCATTTCAACAACAACAATAAAAGAAATAAGGCACAAAGGAAGAGATAACTGAGACTAAATCCATATTAATTAGGAAAGGATGTCAAGCTGTTGTGAATATATTAAAGAAATCAAGGTACCATAATGACAAATTCCTACTTTAATAGAATAAAGCATGTATGAATTTACTCTCTCTCATTCTAATCAGAACGAATGCCTAAACAAATTGCTACTTCATTATGGCACAGGTCAATTCAAAAAATCCTAGATATTTTCAAATCAAATGAACTGCAATACAAAATATTATCAAGAGTAGAATAGATCTTAGGATGAACATGGAAATATTTCCTGTCAACTAGGGATAAGGTAACATACAGTAATCAAATTAGATCAAAATTGATTATCATTACATGGTAACCTCCGAATACTGGTTGGCCTTATAGCTTCATGGGCTTCTTGGGCATTCTTAACCTTTCGGAAGTACTTGCGTATGCTTTTTGATGCATATTCCATGCCGTACCTGTATTTCAGAGATATAAGCATTCAAAACCACATCGTGGGGAAAAAATATTGTAAAAACAAATGTGAAGATATTGAAAAATGACCACTTGCAAAAGATATGCATTATACAAAAGGCATAATTATGTTGCTCTCATAGATTTTGAATCAGTATCATAGTGTTTGAATGATTAATCTCTCCATACATAACATCACTTCTAAGTCAGAAGACATGATCCTTGGAATCTAGTGGAAACTAGAAGATTTATCTGAGATAAGCTATATGGAATCTGGATTTCTGAGCTGTAGGCGTTACCAAGAGAAATACCTGGTTCTTACTAGATCAAAGCTCACTTTCTGAATACAGATGAACTATTGACACACTAGGAAAATAACAACAGTAACCATTCTACCCAACTAGTCAGCCAGACTGATTCTTCCTTGCTAGCTATCTCTCCATGGAACACTTGAAGAAAATTAGCAACTCATATTACTAACATTAAAGAATTTTAAATCTTCAATTGTCTGACAATCCATGTACTTCTAATCTGTATGGTTACACTAATTTTATACTGAGTTTCCACAATGTGAGGATTATAATGGATAACAATGACTAAAAATTTGAGTCAAAGAAACTTCAAGAAAACACCAAAATGTCACTCAGTATAGTATGACAGAATTTGAGTATTTTAACCATATGTGTCCAAATTTGAATACTTGGTGCAACCAGTTTGGACAAGCAACTGCTGGAATATTTAGAAAGTTCAATCCACTGTATAAAGTGGCTTGCAATTCCTTCAGATAAGCTAAGGATGGCTACTAGGTCATAATTAATCTTCATACTTTATAGCTTGGGGTCAAAATAAATTATTTATGCTAAATTATAACCTTAAATATGCATTAAATATAGTGCTATCTATTGTATAATCTGACTCAGAATAGTCATATCCCACCAACATCAAATATGCTTCTGTTATATACATTCCACTTCAGAGTTTGAAGCGTAATTAAAAACCATTTGTATTGATTACATTTCTTTCTATCCTTTTTTTTTTCAAATGAAACAAGGTGAGAATACAATGAGACAATAGAAAGTGTATCAATGCCTCTATGATGAATTCCCACCTATCAAATGATGGCATATTGCATGGTCTTGTCGAACGTATCAATCAAAATAGGATAAAGAAAGTGAACGTGGAACAAATCTATCAAATCTACATTAATGTCAGATTTCTAAACCACAATTATCCTAGCACAACTTTTGAAAATCCCAAAATGTGGCAAGGCGTGCTTATAACAGATGACAAATACTTAAAGACCAATTGAGGGTCAGTTAATAGTTTAGGTAGGTTCACCTTTCTTTGACCAAGGAGATAATATCCTCTGCAGCTTCATTAGAAACCTTGGGACAAAAGGACAACAAATTATTCAACAGTTGACAACCATTCTGTGATATTGAATCAGACATTTCTTTCAAAAACATGACATTTAGAGCCAGATAGGCTTTATCAATAACCTTAATTGGAAAGCATACCGAAGAGAATGGGCAATTCAAAAAATGAAAAGCAAAATATCTTCTCAAGATCTGACTTTTAAAGAAATACATATAAATGCCTTTCAAAAACGTGATGATATTCAGACAGTGACAAATCAACCAGAAAGGATATCTAGCAGGTTTGGAATTCATGATTAGCTGAATGATCATGAATCACTTGAATGAAAACATGACATGTGACTAATGCAACGACTATATCCATTCACCAATAGTATATGCCTTCCTTCTACAATCTTATCAGCAGGGAGGATATATTGTTAATGTGGATATATGTGACTTTTTTTAACTGAATTGTATAATCACTGCCAATGGCTTTAGTCTTGGCTCCAATGCTAATTTATATTACACTTGATTGCCTAGTTCAGCTTACTATAGTCAGATATGAGAAGTTAACGAAATGTGACTTGGATCTTGGTGACTTGTAAATCTACAAATGGTAAAAAAAAACCAACATGCAATCCATCAGTTCGCATATATGTAATCAATCCAGTTGATTCATCATCTGAAAGCTTGATCCCCTCATACAGCTTCTGAGCCAACTGCAAATAAAGGCAAACAAAACAGGTAATTAGGAAAAAATCACAATTGAAAAGAGAGAGGGAGGGAGATGGGGGGAATTGGGGTTGTTGAGATTTGAGTGTATTTTATGGGCAATCATATGTTTATATGATATGCTTGTAATGGAATTTTGTCAAAATAATTACAGACTCTACACCTATCCTTGCACAAGAAGCAGCAAAGGTGAAATGTGAAACAGGATATCAGTGTCATGTTTGATCCAATAGAGAAGAAAAAAAGAAACATAAAAAGTATGGAAAGAAATGAACCGGCAAATGACATGCAGATGCTTGATACTGATCAATGGTCATGATCACTGAGTGATTGCATTCTTTGGAAGTTAAAGCTCAGCTTAAACAAATTATACTGTTTAGAAAAGATGAAATGAAATGACAAGAATACTTACCTAAAATCACACCACATTTTGCTATTTGTTTGCTGAATTCCTAAAAAAGC
This sequence comes from Alpinia galanga, assembly GCA_037177395.1. NCBI lineage: Eukaryota > Viridiplantae > Streptophyta > Magnoliopsida > Zingiberales > Zingiberaceae > Alpinia > Alpinia galanga. The sequence continues at coordinate 6,059 of JBAMHZ010211854.1, read as the reverse complement.
TAGCCTTAGTTTCTTCAGTAAACTTTGATGCCTTTCACATAAGATTTTTGCATATCCATCGGGTTTTTTGGAGGTAATTGATTATGTGAAGTAGTTTCATATCTATTTAGCATCATATATGGTCACTTACATTTTAAATTACTCAGATTCCTAGTTGAATAGGAAAGAGATACAAGGTTGAGGGATAACATACAATCTCCAGTACCGTATTTTAGGAACACATGTAGAATAGTAAATGCCTTCACTAAATCAGCATATTATCTAAAATTTTGGTGTATATCTACATCCATTTGTGATACAAGATTATTTTGCCTCATCTAATCAATGCAATACGTAGATAGCAAAAAAGTTTAGTAGTAAAAATTATAACAAATAAAAAAAAGGAGAGAACTTCGTAGCAAACAAAGAAAAGAAAGATGAAAAATGTTATTGAAATTCAGTAAAAGGTTATTTCAAAAGCTAACTTATGCAGGAAAAAATATATAGATTGATACTAAACGGAAATAACCAACACACTAACACCGAGAAATCACTCTGACATAGATCTCTAACAGACCTTCATTGTATATGCAGCAGCAAAGTTTAACTTGTTTGCTGCATCCTGTTGTAAGGTAGATGTTATATAAGGCATTGGAGGATTCTTCTGAACTTTGCCTGTTTTTATATTTTCCACTTTGAACTTGGAAAGTGAAACTTGTTGTTCAATACCCTTTGAGTCTTCATGAGAACCTATAGAAAGCTTATCCAACTTTTTGGATTTAAAATGGGTTAGATGCGCAAGAAATGATTTATTCCTATCTGCAGAATCTGACTCTGCATCTTGAAATTCAACATCAATTGTCCAATATTCTTGTTTATTAAACTGTTCTATTTCTTTTTCCCTATCACATATCAGAGCTAAAGCAGCAGACTGGACTCGCCCAGCTGACTGGCAACCAGGTAGCTTTCTCCATAGCAGGGGTGATATGTTAAAACCAATCAAATAATCCAGAGCTCTTCGTGCAAGATATGCATTGACCAAATTCATGTCAATCTCTCTTGGAGTCTGTAAAGATTTCTTGATAGCAGCTCCTGTTATTTCATGGAATACAACCCTTGCCACAGTGATATTTTCATTCAAGGCATCTTGTTGCTGTAGCATCTCATTTATATGCCAAGCAATTGCCTCTCCTTCACGATCAGGATCGGATGCAAGTATCAGGTTTTCAGCTCTAAAAATCAAAATTAACATTAAAAAAGAAATAATTAAAACCTTAACCGCAAAAGTAATATAATGATTGTGAAGAGAAAAAAAAAACTAAACAAGCAAATAAAATTTCTTATCTTCAGCCCAAAGTTGGATTGCTTACAAGGGTTTCCCCCACAGCTTAATCACATTATAAAACTAGCAACAGATTAATCACACAGCAAAAGAAACAATTACAAAAGTAGAAGAGATTTAGAACAATTACATCAATGAATGGATATGATAGCATCCAGAAGTAACATAAATAGGGAGAGGGAAACTAAACAAACCATTAGTATATGAGAAAAATTGAGCTAAGACAGAGTGAAAACAGATAATATACGGTCAAAAACAAAACCATGTGATTCACAAATTAGCAGCCTAATATGAATTGTGTTTTTTCAATTAAATATGCAATCTTATACTTTCATTTGACACCCTATTTTCAATATTCACTATTTAGCAGCAATTGTATTTTTAAATATCAAACTGTTAATATATCTTTGGGGATTATATGTGTTAATTGAGACCATGCACAATTGGAGCTTTCTACCAAAGCAGCATGGGTTTCTAGTTTGTTACTATAAATTCATGTCAGCTTTAGATAACCAATAAGGTTGTAGATATAAAATACTTTCATTAATTTCCAAAACATCAAAGTCAGCTTGAATTGAGGAAATGCTGCATTACTACAATGAAAAAAAAAAGAAATCTGACCCATTTAGTGCTACTTTAATACTCTTAAGATGAGTCCATGCAGCAGCAGGTACCTCCCAGACCATGCTGAAATCATCATCAGGCCTTACTGATCTGGATCTGGCAGCTAAATCTCTCACATGACCATGACTAGGCAACACTTCGTAAGATTCCCCAAGATATTTTTGGATTACTTTTGCCTTAGTGCCAGACTCAACAACCACAACTGATTTTCCTGAAGGTGGATAAAGAGGTGTGAAAGTATTTTGACTCTTTGCTTTATTTGAAGATTTCTGATAAGTAGAATTGGTTTCATGAGATCCACCCACTGTACTCAGCACTCTTCCACTGGCTTTCAAACCATTAACAGACATTATTGTAGACTGTCCAGACTTCTTTTTACGACTGCCCTTCTGATTTTTAGTCTCAGGAGCCTTTGAATCCTTAACGGGAGTTTTGGTCTTTGCTTGTTTAGTCTTTTTCTTGACAACTTTAACAGACTCCTTTTTGCTCTCACCAGCATCAGACGTCTTACTTGTCATTTTGGTGTTACTGACAGCTGCCTTTTTAGATGACTTGGACAGTGTAGCATTGTCACTGGTAGAAGTTGATTTTTTTTGCTTCCCTGCTCCTCGAGACACCTTGGGTGAAGGATCTTGACCCCCTTTACTTTCAATTCCAGGCACTAGTGTTTTGCCAAGACTGTTTGACCTTGTCTTATTCTGAATTTTCCTTTTTATATTAGATGAAAATAACCTATTAATAATAAGTTCCCCAGAAAAGTATCGAAATCTAGTGCAATTGTCACTTTGTCGAGTTTGACAAGAGAGACTGTTTCCAATCCTTGAAAAAATGGAGATCTCTTTATTTGAATGGGGAAGCTTAAAAGTATTCGCAGCATCTTTGTATTTCGATATGCTACTGTACATTATTCTCGCTCTTGTACGGTGGCCATGCATCCCGTAATTCATACTGTTGAAGAAAACTGAGTTTTGCAAGCATATTGGTGGAAAATTCTGCCCCAACTTGTATTGAAGCTGATAAAGCAGAATCGAAAAAACAAAATAACATTAATTAGCATTGAAAGGGTAACCAGGTATTCCAACCCGTTCAGTGACGATAGAGCAAACCAAATGTATGCATGCTCCCTGGCAAATAATTTGTCAAGTGAAGTGAATGCCCATTGACAAAACTGATAACTGACTGCATAAGAAAGACAACAGAGAGGTATGGAGAAAGAAAGATAATGTAGTTCTTTTTATGTTACGCGCGGTTACTTCTCATCAAATATTTTAACTTTTAAACGTTTTGAAATACTTTAACAATTTCCGATCATCAACACTAAGACACTGAAAAAAAAAACGTTCTTGTTTCCAAAAACCTTTTTTTACATAACCAAAATATTCGAGCAAGAAGAATTACCATGGTCGAGGAAAGCCGAGAGTGGTTAGGCAATGAGCTAGTAAGGAAGAGCCTACGCATCTGGAGCGCCATTCGAGACGAGACCGACACGCTCCGATGTCCAAACTCTCTGAAGCAAAACAATCGAAGAAACGAGAAAAGAGCATAAAAACTCTCAGCTCGAATTTGAGAGGCAAAAAAAACCGTAGGCGGTTTACTGCAGTGGATGTCGGAACCGGGAGGGCGTTGTAGCTCGGAAACAGGGAGGGCATCAAGCGCGCGACACAGCAGCCAGAGGCGTTATCGCAGGAGAAGATAAGCACCGGAGGCGGGGGAAGAAGGGTTTAGGGGTTTCGCTGTTGGGCTGTATCTTATATAGCACTTTTAACCGGATACTGGCCGGGCTACTTAAATCGGCTTCTGACCCGATTTATAGTTCAGTCAAAATGTATACTTTCATTATTATTATTATTATTATTATTATTTTGTTAGTATTAGGATATTCGAATTTTCAGTCGAATTAAAATGGTCATCTTATCCTACAGACCTTCAAGAATACTTCTCCAACAATTAAATCAGAAGAAGTCAGAGTCCTAACAGATTTCCATTAAACACCTGAGTAAATTAAAAAAATGTTCGTAACTTTTTTAACAAGTTAGTTTGCATTCTGCAGTTGCGTCATTTCTGAAAGATTATTTACTAGGCAAACTTCTGTACAGAGAGTTACTTTTATAAATTTTTAAAAATTCATCATTGAACTGTATCTCAACAGATAATTAAACTATGTTCCCTTGTAAAATATCTCATCGTCATTATCATATTGCTCTAAGCCCTAAGGGGCAAATGTATATTTTTATATAATTTGGGGTAAACGTATATTTTTATAGAATTTTGATTATGCAATTATTTAATAATTATATAATTAAGATTATATAAAATAAAATAAATTTATACGGGTGCAATTGGTTTGGATATTTATTGACCTTGAATATCTATTAAAGGTTATCAATAAAAAAAATTTATTTAGTTCAAACGATTAATGAATCATGATAGATGTTCGGCACATAATAAGCCAATGGGTTAAGAAACTCATAATTGGAAAATCTTTCCTTAATTTTAGGATTATGAAATTTTTTAATAAAAAATTATCCTTTAATTTTTACCCTTTAGGACAAAAACACCTCTATCAATTTATCAAAGGTCAATCTGATCCTATATAATAAAAACTCTAATTGATCGACCGCCACGGTCGCTGACTATCGATAACCTCACCGGCCCCGTTAGCCAATCGTTGGTCGTCAATCGGCTGTCGACCATCGTTAATCGCCGATTATTAGTCACCAACCATCGTCGGTCAATCGTCATTGGCTGCTGTCGATCGGTCATCAAAGCCAATTATTGGTAAATCGTCGTCGACCGTTGCTATCACCAATTGCCAACCATCATCATTGGTCGTCGGCCAATCGATCGACATTATCATAAATAAATATGTTTTAGAGTAAATAGAATCTAATAATTGAACCAAAGGTAATATAGTAAAATGTTAAACTATAATACACTTTAAAACTTTCAAATAAATAAATTTTTATTTTATTATTTAGAATTGAACAAATAACATTGATTATGCGATTATTTAGTAATCATATAATCAATCAAGGTTATGCATGATAATTTAAACTAAATACACCATATTATTTGGTTCAATCCTAAGTAACGAAATAAAAAAATATTTATTTAGATATTTTTAATACATAATATTATTTAACATTTTACTATATTACTTTTAATTCCATTTGCTTTGAAAGATAGCGATGACTAGCAGTCGACAACAATAATGCTCGATGATCATTGACGGTGGCAACGATAGTGGTTGGCGACTCTGGCTATGACGACCAGCAATCAATGGCAACGCTTGATGATCTAGGGTTGACGATTGACAATCGGTGGTGGCAATCAACGGTGCGCGATCGACAATCGATGGCAATGGTAATTGGTAGTGTCGACAATCGACAATCAACGGTGTTGACAGCCGGCGACATCGACAGTGGATGACCATCACCGATAGTGACTTTGGTGATTGACAGGTGGTAGTCGTGGACAATCGATTAAGGTTTTGATTATATTCGGATGAAATTAAGATTTAATAAAATTTCAATGATATTTAAATCTGAAAGGATGAAATTTGAGGATTAATTTTGAAAAAAATATTTATTAACTTCGGAATAATAAAAAAAACCTTACTTCATGTGTTCCATTTACGTCATTAGAATGAATAATTTTTAATGGAAAAACAAGGTTATCCATAATAATTTTAAACCAAACGCACCTTAATATTTTGGAGAAAGTGATGTGTCATAGTAAATTTACACAAGAGAGTAATGGTCAATTTTTAAAGATTATAAATCTTTTTAGAGTATCTATCCTCCTGTCATATTAATTTTTAATTGGATATAAAATATTTTTTATAATTTATTTTATTTATATTAACTGTGAAACTGATTGATAGGAACGCTGAGAAAAAGCAAATCGTCGTACTGCACGGAAGAAAGAGATGAGCCGTTCGGCCCATTTCGCTACCCGATTGATTGATGGCGTTACAGTTGAAAAGGCGAACTAGATCGAATTTGACCCAACGGTGGCTCGGAAGAGCTATCAGTTTGGATTAGGTCCGTCGGGTTGGCCCGTCCCGCTAAATAATTTAGGCGGGTTGGGTTGAAATTTATTAACCCAAGTCCGC
>JBAMHZ010211639.1:0-14249 GCA_037177395.1 Alpinia galanga | reverse complement strand
ATTCTTATTTATGAGATGCTTTCATTTTTTTTTTTTTGTTGTTGGCTCCTTTCATTTTTTTTTTAAGAACATTTTTCATGAGATGATTCATTATCCATCTATGGTTTAAAAAGTGATTTATTCATTTTTAGTACTCTTGTCAATAAGTCTCATAGTCAATACGAAAAAAATAAATCATAAAAAATATTTTATATCATATAGTAGAAAAAAAGACACTCTAAAAAGACTTACAATCGTCATTATCCATCTCAACTAATACGACACTATCCCAATCGATTAAAATTCTTTACGACCGACCACATAAGTTTGACTTATTTTATTACATGAAAGTGTTTTATTAATTTAGATAGTCAATTTGAATCTTTAATTGCTCCATGTACATTTGATTTAGATTGCATGGTTAAGGTGTGCAAAAGTTTGATTAAATTTAATAAATCGATTTAAATCTAAAGTTCAATTAGTTTATTTGAAAATTTAATTTTTATTTTTAAAAATATTGATTTTTTTCTCAATTAATTAAGTTTAATTTTGAATTTCAAATTAAAAAAATCAATCTAACCATTAAAATTGAATTGAAGACCATCAATCAATTGAGATGGTAGTACCATATAAATTGATGAACATTGTAATATCAATCGACTATACTGTAATATCAATCTTGTAAAATTGTAACACTGTAATACTAATTGATTGACATTGTAACATTAGTTGACTAGTATTACAATACAAGTCTATTGATTTTAAATAATTATTATTTTTACTGAATTAATCAATTTTTTATTTGTTCAGTTGATTTAATTTTTATTTGAAAATTTGATCAGTTTAGTTAATTTAAAAAAAAATAATTTATTTAATTTTAATATAATCAATTCAATTAATAACTAATTGCTCACCTCTATGCATAGCTAACTAAGTTAGCATCTTGTTGGTAGATTGAAGGTCTTTTTCAATCAGTTGAACCTATCGTCTCGTGCCTAATATATCTGGTCTAATTTGGACCAACTCTAATTCACTTGAAAAACATATGAAGTTGATTGAATTTAATTAATTAAATATTTTTTTTTTAATCAGGTGATTCAGGTATTCGAATATTTAACCTGACTAATTTTTGGGATGATCAGTCTGATCCCATGTACTTTTTTCAAAAAGCTCACAATTCCCCTATACGAAGTCTCCATCGACCATTAAAATAAATCCAAAAGCACTCACAGTTCAGTGGTCGAGTCTAGCCTCCACAATTGCACTGTCTCTGTAAGACTGTTCAATGTTAAAATTGTACTTTGTTTGCGAAAATAAACTCCTGCGACTAAGATTACTCTTACAATTTTTTTAAAATTCACCATTGAATATGTCATAGGAAAGGATTAAATTGTGATCTCCCATGTAATACTTTTTCACTTTACCACTGTATTGTATGCCCGAGGGTAAAAATAATCCTTTTCGGTCACTTAAAATTTTGACTTCAGCCTATTAAAATTAAATTTGTCTAAGTTGAATTCTACAATTTATTTAATTACCAATTCACTCGTCTCATCTCATGATAATTTACCTATATGCAAACTTCTTTCGGCTTCTTGTGGAATCATCACATTAACAGTTTCTTACCATTGTCTCTACATATAGAGGGGATAAATTAAAATGTTAGATGGTCAGTATAGAAATACAAAATCATCAATAACCTAATAGTAAATTTTAAAAATTAACCCTTTACTTTTTCAAAACTTAACACTTAACACGACTTCTTCTGCTTCTATTGCACTAAGTTTTTCTAATTCACTCCTCATATTTTCTTCGGGCTCTATTAATGTATTCTTTCACTGAGTTTCTTGTCTTTTTTATGAATCGAACCTATCAGCTCTTTTCTCTCGTGTCATCCTTTTAGCCTATTTGTTTCTTCCGCTTTAACGCTATGTTTATTTGGAGGAAGGAAATAGAAATTATAAAAAGTTTTTTTACTAAAAATAATTTTCCTTCATTTATTTTGGAAAACAAAAGAAATTATTTTCTTTTCTTTTATTTACTTAATAGGTGGATGAGTTTAAGATTCAATCTGTGAAGACTTTTTTTCCTTCCTTTAGTTATATATATATTTTCACTTAAATCGGACGGAAAACCTTTCTCTTTCATTTGTGACTCATCACTGATTGTTAGCTATAGGTCGATAGTCGTCATTGACCGCCATCGAACATTGCCGGCTGTCGCTGAATGACGTCGACTACCTCTGGACACTATCGGTCGCCGTCGGATGCCCTTGGTTGTCGTCGGACCTTGGCCACCACCTGATGGCATCGGGCGCCGCTGGAGGATGTCAGTCGCCGCTGGACGACATCGGTCGCCGTTGGACGAAGTTGGCTGCCACCGAACCTCGAACACCATAGAATGCTCTCGGCCGTGGCCGTCGCAGCTGCCGCCTATAGCTCATCGATTGTTGCATACTGCTGTCGTTTGTCGATCAATTTTATTTTATTTTTCCTTTCACTTAAAATTTTTTTTTCTTCATTTATTTATTTTCTCAAAAATTTTTTTTTCTTCCTCTTATAATTCTTTCCTTTCCTCTTTCTTTTCTTTTTTTTCTTTTTTTTTTTAAGATTCTTTTCGTTAGCGAATCTCTTTTCTTTTGTAATCCATCAACGGGCATAAGTGTAGATGCCTTTGATATACACATTAGATCGTAAAGAGGCAAAATGTAATATTGAAACTCATAATCAAACCTTCAAAGCTTCAACTATTTAGTGTTTAAAAAAAAAAACTATTGCACGTGGAGATTTTAAGATAAGAATTTTATATTATATTTTATTTGATTTACTTCTACATGGAAAATAAAAATAAAAAAGTTGAAAGTAACTTAGTTCAGTCAAGTTAAAAATTTACAAAGTTGAAAAAGATTATCTGGTTCAATTAAAAAAAAAAAAAGAAATTCCTATTATTTTATTATGATAACCCTCAAGAGAAGCAATGCCTATGCCACCGCTTCCCTCTTTTCCTCTCTTGAAGAATTGTAGGGCTTTTCTTCTAACACTTTATCTTCCGCTTCGAATTTCCGCTTTGCTAGGGATTTCGACCCCGATCCAGCCGCTGGCAGTCAGTCCATGGAGCACGCCGCCGTGGTCTCCGAAGCACCTGTTCGCCGGGTTATTCCCCGAACTCTTCTCGAGATCTTCGTTACTTGCTTCTCGAACCTAATCCTTGCTTTCTACTGTTCGACTTCACTTTGTGCAGAAGAGGGGCAGGCCGCCCAAGAATGCGAGCAAAGCGGCGGCAAGCAAACCCAGCGTCTCCGCCGAGGACAAGGTGGACCGCAGCCCTACTAACGAAGAGCAAGGATCCGGGGATGGCTCCTATGACGCTTTCGACGATCACGCCCCGAAGGCTAAGAGGAGAGCGGCAATTCGGGCTGCCGGGTGGAAGGAAGATCAGAGCTTGATCGGTTTGTACGCTTGATTCTTGTTACATTGGTAAATTATTGTTTGAAAGCTCTTGGATTTGGTACCATTTCTTGTATGCTCGCCAATTTGAACAAGTCCTCCAGGTGTATAACGACTAAATTTCCATTGCTCGAGTAGTTGACTTCTTACGTACGAGAAGTCAGCCCTTTCTTATTCCAGCTGTATTTTTCGTGTCAATCATGATAGGGGTGTTGTTGGGAATTCTGGCTTTCTTTAAGCTGATAACTGCCTGCACTACAATCGCTAAGACTGCCAAGCTGTTCAATCTTACTTACATTTCCATGCTTATTTTTTGCTCGTAGTTTTTCAATAATTTCTATGACATGTAAGATGCATCGTATTTATCTTATTATGTTTTGCTTCAGAACTTATAGTTGGTGTTATTTTGTTAAGGTTAGATTAACTCGAGGTGGCTGTGTAACAATCATATTCATATTCGAGCAGATCTAATCCTATACATGGTGAGGTGCTTAGAAAGAATTGGTAGAACCAACATTAGTCTTTGCATATCATTGGTTAGAGGTGATTTTAGGCTGTAAGTTGAACTGACTCTTGATAAGTATGTGAAGCATTAACGGAGAGATTTAACCTATGAAGAGAATTTTAGACCTTGATGTTGTAGGTTTAGGAACATTTCTTTTTAAAAAAGAACTGAAATGTAAATTAAAAAGAGGATAACTTTTGGCAAAACTGGTCATGTAGCAGATGAGTAAAACTTATCAAATTAGCAATTTGATAGAAAATTTCTACACGGCACTGTAGCAATGTTGGGTAAAACAGTGATGTTGTTACATTTGACCATTCTAAAAGCATGAATTGACTCCAATGATTTCTGGGTGGATTTATCTATTCAAATTCAGAATTTAAAATGAAAATGATTGAACAAAACTGCTGCATAGGAAGATTTTAAGTGTTAGTCATTTTGTTTTGAATTTGAATTGATAGATATACTATGAGGGACCATTGGAATTCACCCATATTTTCAAAGTGGCTAAATGACTAAAAAAAATATGATAATTTGACTCTTTTTCTCAAAACTTCTACATAAACATCTTCATTTCAAATTTTGAACCTAAATAGATGGATCCGCTATAGGAAGCCATTGGAGCATATTCATGTATCTGCAGTAACCAAACAATTAAAAAATGATCCTGTAATAGCTTTGTCCAAAATTGCTACATGAAGTTTTTTCTTAAAGTTTGAATATGGAAAGATAAATGCACTCTAAAATTCCATTGAAGATCACATATGCTTTTAAAGTGGCTATATGGTAGTTTCCCCCGCCCTGACTACTATATGAGTTTTGCTTAGGTGCCCTAGACCAGTTGCAGGCCCTTTTTTTATTTTTTATTTTTTATTTTAAGAAAGGTAAATTTGGCAGAATGCATCAGGTTGGACGCCCTTCTGATGAATAAAAAAGGCGTCCCTTTGACGATTCAATAAAAAATGGTTGTTGTTTTGATTTTTGCCCATTTTTAACGAATGGAGGCAGAGTGAAAAGACATGAGATGGTGGTGTCCAGAAGGAATAGGAGCTAAGAAGGGATAAAGGGGAAGATGAAATATGAGGGAGAGTGTGGATGGAGGGAAACCAAATAGAAGTGAAGATGTGCTCAGTACTGATGGTAGGGAAACAAGGATTGAGGATTAGGTTTATTTCTCTCTAATTCGAAATTGAACCAAGTCAGTTTTTTTCCTGGTTTGAGGGATGATATGATTCCATATTTTGAAATGATCTTATAAGGGTTTGAATTCTTGGTCATAGTTTTGTGTTTAGTGAAAATCTTTTTGTGTGGACTTCACTTTACACCAGAATGCTCCTAGAAATCCAACATTAGCTAATATTTTGAATTTATTGGTGTTTTTCACACAGATGTCATCAAGCATAATGGAAGAGTGATTCACCATGCCGTCAAAAAGTGGATTGAGTGCTATGAATTGGATCCAAAATCTGCAACAATTGAAATTTTGATGTTGCTCTTTGAGGTAGCATTCCAGCAATTAATGCCTTTGGATATTATATTTATTGCATACATTGTGAATTTGATGAAAGTTATCGCTGATGGACAGGCCTGTGGAGCCAAATATAAACTAGAAGTGGCTTCCTTTGAGGAGACTAACGTGGATGATGTTGTAGTCTCACTTGTGGAGCTAGCTAAAAATGTATTTTCTTATGACTTATATGAAATAAATTTGTGCTGATCCATTGCAAGTTCTTCGTTTGTATCTTGGTTTATTTAAACAAAATTTAACTCCAATTTATGGTTTTGTGTATTCATGGATCCATGCCAACCAGTAGTTACTTGATGTCTTTAGTTGTTTAGTGCTTACTTTGTCTATCTTTAACGTTGCAAAATACTGCAGGGTGAAATAGAAGACAATTTCAACTCAAAGCAAAAAGAGCTTAAGAACTTCAAAGAAAATCTTGCATCATTCTGGGACAACTTGGTTCTTGAATGTCAAAATGTGCCATTATTTGATAAGTTTTTGTTTGAGAAATGCATGGATTACGTAATTGCATTGTCATGGTATGTTTTTTCTTTCTCTTTCTCTTTGCGTTTGCATGTTTTTCCACCTGAAAAGAAAATTATGTTAGGGAATAATGCTTGTGCACTTCAGTACTCCTCCTAGGGTTTTTCGGCATGTGGCTTCGCTGGTTGGTCTCCAGTTGGTTACATCCTTCATAAATGTCGCTAAAATGCTTTCTGGACAACGTGAGACCACTCAAAGACAATTAAATACTGAAAGAAAGAAGAACAATGATGGGCCACGTCTGGAGTCTCTCAACAAAAGGTTATCTCAGACACATGAAAAGATAACTACCATAGAGGAGATGATGCGCAAAATATTTAAAGGGTGGGACTTGAATTGCATATTTTTCTTTGATTTCACTAGTATAAACCAACTTTGTTATCATTTCATTTTTCGCCTTTTGTAGATTATTTATGCACAGGTATCGAGATGTCGATCCAGAGATAAGAATGGCTTGCATCAGTTCTCTTGGTATCTGGATACTATCATATCCATCACTTTTCTTGCAAGATCTATACTTGAAATATCTTGGTTGGACACTAAATGACAAGGTAAGTTCCTTTTGTATGTATGTTGAGTATTGCTTTCTTTGCCTTTCAACTGCTATTTTCCTGCCAACAGTACTAATGTATTTCTTGTTGCTTTGGAAGAGTCCTGGAGTCAGGAAAGCTTCAATAATTGCACTACAAAATCTATACGAGGTGGATGATAATGTGCCATCACTTGGTCTTTTCACTGAAAGATTTTGCAGCCGTATGATTGAGCTTGCTGATGACATTGATATTTCAGTGGCTGTATCAGCCATAGGTCTTTTGAAACAACTATTAAGGTAATGGTTTTTAACCCACCCTTTTGGTTCATTTGATGTTTATGTCATGGATGCATTACCAAAACTTTGTACTGCTTGGTTTTGCAGACATCAGCTTCTAACAGATGATGAATTAGGCCCTTTGTATGATCTGCTTATTGATGAACCACCCTTAATCAGGCATGCAATTGGAGAATTAGTATACGATCATTTGATTGCTCAGAAAATTAAAAGTTCCCATTCTGGACGTAAAGGTATCCTGCTGCTATTAGTTGTACTGTTGAATATTAAATTTGGCATGCAAGCTTGTTAATCATTACTTTTATCTAGATGGAGAGGAGGAATCCTCTGAGGTTCACCTGGGACGCATGTTACAAATTCTTCGGGAATTTCCTGATGATCCAATGTTAAGCACCTATGTTATTGACGATGTTTGGGATAACATGAAGGCCATGAAGGTATTTCTTTTCCTTGTATTTCATTGAAAATAAATTTTTTATAGGAAATCCTGTAGGTTTTGTCATTTGTGTTCTGGTGCTATATGGTTTTAAGATGCTTTGTTACAGGATTGGAAGTGTATCATATCCATGCTTCTTGATGAGAATCCACATATTGAATTGACGGATGTCGATGCAACTAACTTGGTTAGGCTGCTCTATGCTTCTGCTAGGAAAGCTGTTGGAGACAAGATAGTTCCAGCTGCTGAAAGCCGAAAGCAGTATCACACAAAAGTTCAGAAAGTATGGCTGAAGTTTCTTTGCGTGACTAATTTTAGTTGACAAAAGTTGTTGAATCTTTTCTGTAGCTAATATAGTGGGCTTGGGATTGGCTAGTATTCAAAGCCGAGTCTGTTTCTTTTGCTACTTTGGTTTCAATTCTCTGTATAATCTTTCTTTTTGTTTTTTAACCTCAATAAGATAGGGATGACTAAACTAATTCAGAAAGCAGGTTCATATGGTCCATTATTGTTTTTTGGATGCCATACCTGATATTGCTCTGAGGGTTTTGTATTAGTTCAAAATATGGTTTCGAAGCATGGATCTTTAGTTTTACTGTACTGTGCTGTTGGAGACTAGGAGGATATTATTGGTATAGAAGTTATAGTCTTTCTACCTTAGGCACCTTGCCATCTACTGTTTTTGTAAATATGGGTCATATATGTTGCAGGAAACATTTGAAAACAATAGACGGAAAATAACTATTGCCGTGATGAAGAAATATCCTCAGCTGTTGCACAAGTATATAGCTGACAAAGCAAAGGTTTCTCCTTTGGTTGAGATTATGGGGCTTCTAAAACTTGAACTTTTCTCTCTACAAAGGCAGGAGCAGGTGAGATTTGTATTATTATGTACTTAAGTGCCTGATGCTTACCAACTAAGATAACTATGTCAATCTGTTCTATCAGAATTTTAAGGCAATTCTGGAACTTATTGTGGATGCGTTTTTTAAGCATGGGGAGAAAGACACATTGAGATCTTGTATCCGTGTGATAACATTTTGTTCAACAGATAGTCCAGCTGATCTTCAAGATTATGCACAGAATAAGCTGAAGGATCTGGAGAATGATCTAGTGATTAAATTAAAGGCTGCTATTAAGGAAGTTGAGGTATGGATAATGGTTACTTGACTCTTTTAATCATGTAAGTTTGATTAGTGAAGTATGGCAATTAAACCTTTGTAGATGGGAGGTGATGAGTACTCACTTTTGGTCAATTTGAAGCGGCTTAATGAGTTTCAACTGACTAAATTCGTGCCTGTTGATAGCTTATATGGAGATATGAGTAGCATTCTCAAGCTTCTGAGAGACATTGACAATGAGGCATGTAAACACCTTGAAAAATGCTTCGATATTATATACTTTTGATGATGAACTTTGTTGACCTATCAGGTAAAGTGTTTTCTGCTTCTCAACATGTACCTCCACGTGGCCTGGTCTCTGACGTTCATTGACGCTGAAAGTCCTGAGTCATCTATTAATGCATTAATATCTAAGAGAGATACTCTACTTGAACAACTAGAATGCTTCTTAAATGACCTGCCTAATGCTCCACAGGAGGGTAGGATTGGAAATATACTGTCATACAGAGTAAGTTTTTCATTTCTGTGAAAATTGTTCTCATTGACTTTGTTGCATTTGTTATTCCCATAAGCCTAAATCTCATATTCCAACCTGAAAACTTACCCCTTAACTTTCTGGATTAAGTAATTGCCAACTGCCTTTCTTTTGGAAGTTGCTTTCATTGGCTTTGTTGCATTTGTTGTTTCCATAAGATTAAATTTCACTTTTCAAGCTGAACTCCCCCATTTAAGTTTCTGGATTAAGTAATTGCGAACTGCCTTTCTTGTGGAATAGGTGTGTGTCATACTTGCAGATCTATGGTGCTTATTTGAAAATTCTAGGTTCTCTTCTACTAAACTGCATCAACTAGGATATCACCCAGATATATCCTTAGTAGAAAAGTTTTGGAAACTTTCTCAGCAATTGCTTAACATTTCAGGTTTGATTTACCTGAGTTAAAATGTTGCACTTTAGATAACTCCTGTATGGGCAACTCTTTGAACTCAGTTTTATAATTTACAGATGAGACTGAAGAAGAGGATTCAAATGAAGAATACATTGAGGATACAAACAGGGATGTGGTTATGATTGCTGCTGCTAAGTTGGTCATTCATAGAGTTACTAAGGTACTACCTTTTGGTTGAGCTTTGTCCATTTTTCAAATGGCTTTATGATTAAAATTGCTTCCCAATGCCTTATTAGTTCTAAAAATGAACTAAGAGTATTAAAGGGCAGCTGATAATTACTTTTAATCAAAAGATACAATTTAAAGTGTAGAATCGTACAATTAAAACTCATCAAGCGCTAAATATCATCTTGTCTAGTTCAGGTACACTCAAAGACATTTCATCACTTGTATTCTTATATTACCGGTAGTTTTGACTCTTAACTGCATTGCTAATCAAATTTTGTGTTGCATAATTGATATTCCTCTAACCTTTTTTGCTCAGATAACTGTGGATTTAGGTTAAGAATTTGGCTTCTCTCTGTAGGCTGAATGTCACTGAGTTAGGAAAAATGAACAAGTTCCTCATTTTCTCATTTTAATCCTGTAGAAGCCAAATTTTGATCAGAGTTTATAAAATAGCTGATATTTTGAATGAGCTCATTAATCTTTCAAAAGAAGTAAAAAAATACAAGCCTCAACTAATTACGCAATTATGCTAGTTCATGTTAGTTGTCACCATTGTTTCCTTTTCTTCATCAACTATTTGCATTTTGTCTTCTTAAGTTAATCTGTGTGACAACTGCTAGACCAAATGTCTATAAGAATGAAGAGTCCTGCAAAATGGTTTTAAACCTTCTTCTAAAACGAGCTGCCATACTGGTTCAGAATTTGCTGTTTCCTGATACTTGTAGGAAAAAGAATAAAAAATAAATAAAGCAGAATGTTGTTTCACTTGTATATGCTATTCTCAGCTTGTCAGTGTCAAAAAACTTTGAAAGCATGACATTGGCTATTGTTCTTATTAACTTTGTGGTGTTCATCCATGTGTGATGACACAGTTGTTTATCCCGAGGTTTCAGGTGCCAAGCTGTGCCTTTTGAAACCTTTGAAACATTTCATTTCGATCCACATTGACACCAAAACTTGTTGGCACGAGGCAAAACCGGCATAGGAGAGTGGCAAGATGTGGAATGGTGCATTGACACTGAACAAGGAGAATCGAAGGAGGGCGAGAGAGTGAGATCAAGGGTAGAAGAGAAAGATGAATATCTGTTGAAGAAGGGAGGAACGAGCATAGCCCAGTGGCTGCTCTAATGTCGTGAGAGAGAGGAGAGATTAGGTGAGAGACGGTTGCTCCCATGCAGTGTGAGAGAGGAGAGATCAAATGGTAGGCGGTTGCTTTGGTCACAAGAGAGGATGTGAGAGAGGAGAGATCAGTTGGGACGGTGGGAGAGAGGAACATACAAGAGAGAAGGGAGAGAAAAAAATAAACTAGCATGGTATCTCAAACTTCACTTGTCTTCAAAATTTAAATTTGGTTGATCTTAAATTGTTGAAATTGAATATGATTGGACCCAATACGAACCCACTCAACCCAAATGACAAACTTACCCAAAAGATACAACCGCAGCCCAATTAATGCTCTGTTGGTTTCCTAAAACCTTGATTTGTGTCAACTTAAATAACCAATAAAATTAAAATTAAATAACAATGATAACTTTAATTGAAAGCAAAATATAGTATATAATAAAAGTTGAAAGTTTGTCTAAATTCAAGTAATAATTCTCGTGTTGAAGGAAAAATTATGTTGTTAATGGTTCAACAGAGAATTACACTTTGAAAGAAATAAAAAGAAAATACAGTTGCCTATTCTTTGGTATCCTTGACTCTCAATTTTGGAATTAAATTTTTTCTTGATGTCCCCTGCTGTAGGTTATGCTAAATGAAATAAAGCAGGTGCTATGTTTCTAACTCAGGGATTATTTCAAAAACAATGTAAATTGCAGAAATTTTGCTCTGGGACAAAGTTACTTTGTGTGAAGTTTGAACTAAAAATTTAATTGTTATTCCTTTTTTTCAAGGAAACAAACACTGTTAATTTTTATCCCAATGTAAATTGCATAAATTTTTCCTTGGACAAAGTTACTTTGAGTGAAGTTTGAACTAAAGATTTAATTGTTATTTCTTTTTTTATAAGAAACGAGCACGCAATTAATTTACATCCGAGACCATATTGTTGCTTATCAAAGATGTTATAATTCCATCAATTTGCTATATTTTGATGTTGAAAATGATACAAAAATTTAATTAAATATTTATTTTTGTATCTTGTCAAATCACATCAATGACTAGATGGGTAAGCAACAATGATAAAATGAGTAGGCACCCTCAGAGCTATGGTGTAACAGTAAGGCGTCCAGTTTGGCTCTCAGGAACCTATAGTTCGATTCCCAGCCATGGCGCATTTATAAGATTTTCCTTCAAATGGAGTGACAAACCATGGATGCTGAGGTTGCCTACACAAGTGCTTTCTATTGTATCCTGGTGGTCGGTGGAGATCCACTGGGATTCTTGTGACCCTGAAGGATCTGTAGGGCAAGATTGGCCATCCCTAGGATTAGTTGAGCCAAAGATTCATATAAGTGCTAGTAAAAAAAAAAAGATAAAACGAGTAGGCAATTATGACAAGTCAAGAACTTTAGTTACTTTTTAAATGAAATTTAAAAGGATTTTTTCCCTCGTGGATGAAGAAGATCACAACAAGAAGAGATTTTAATCTTATTTTGACAATTTTCAACCTTCAAAACAATGTTGTTACTAATACAAATATTAATTTGGATGAAAATGGATTTGACATAGACATGCTTTTGGGATGTAGAATACACATCTATATGGTTAAATTCTTTTTTCATATAGCTAGTAAGGTCCCACTTCCTATAAAGGAAACAAGTAGAAATAATTAACAAAAAATTTTAACCAAAAAAGGAAATAAATAGAAAGGAAAAAAATAAAAAAATTGCATATTGGTTATCAAGACTAGAAGATGATATGAGATATAACATAAATACTTGACAAGGATAACCTTTTAAGCAAGTATGGCCCAAATTTTTATGAATTTATAACATATTGCTCTTAAATATTAATAAAATTGATTTTTAATATTGATTTACACTTATATTTGAAATCAAATAAGTACTGGAACCTATCTGCATGACACAGTACAATACTGAAATTCAATTTCCAGGTTAGACATTGAAACTCTGATATAATTTAGAATTTTAAAGTTTAGTTTATCCAATAATTTCTAATTGAACTTGTTCCAGGGATAAATATTATGGATTACAAAAAACAACTGAAGTATTTGATGAGTTAATGAATTAACTGAGTACGTTTTTTCTATTTTGAAATCAAAATTGAATAATCAACAAATATGAAATTCAATGAAACAAAAAGATTTAAAATGCACAAAAGATACTTGATCAAGGAGAATATTTATTTTATGTTGAATGAGAATTTTATGAAATGCTAAATAAAAAAGTAACGGTGCCAGAAAAAGGAAGCTAATGTTGACAATGTGTCTGTGGTTTTATGAATATGTTCTATGTTTCATGGTTGAGTAATAACTATGGTCCAAGAAAATGCCTTGGAATGTTGAATTGAAGATCATGAGATTCTCAACTCTGTACTTGCATAGTTTCTGCAGGGCCTTTTCAACCAAATTCCTCGTCTAGCCTTGCTAACTTGTTGCACATAAAGGTTTCTTTCAAGAAAACCCAAATTTGTGTAGAATTATATATCAATATCCTTTCCTCTTAATTATAATTTCAGTGAAAATAGAGTATATTCTAATCTTATGTTGTTCAGTGCTATGATGGCTTAGAAATTTACTCCAATGTTTTAACTCTTGCCTTTGTTGTTGTTCGGTTGAATGTATACCCTGTTTGTGGTTCTGTTGAAGAATGATTTTTCACTTTTCAGCAGTAAAGATATGTAAACTGCAGAATAGCTTTATAAGTGTTGGCCAAAATACACACTAGTATTAAATCTTCAGACTCTTTTGGACTTGCACTAGTTTGGCCTTTTTCGAGTT
Organism: Alpinia galanga; assembly: GCA_037177395.1. Taxonomy (NCBI): domain Eukaryota; kingdom Viridiplantae; phylum Streptophyta; class Magnoliopsida; order Zingiberales; family Zingiberaceae; genus Alpinia; species Alpinia galanga. The sequence continues at coordinate 867 of JBAMHZ010211639.1, read as the reverse complement.
TACACAAATTTGAATATTTAGGAAGTTTTGTCTTCACTTAGGAGTAAATTCTTACGGAAATAAGTTCCCTATTTGTCCTTTTATTTTTTGCTACAGTTTAATTTAGCTCGTATCAAAGACTGTTTTACTGTTTTATCCTTTTTTTTTTTTTTTGCAAATATGATGGTTTTTAACATCTGAAGTAGGAGGGTTCTCTAATATAATTATTTGAACATTGCTATCATTTGTTAAGCCCGATCATGGCCCAAAATATTTAATAACTGTTCATTCATCTATTTTATAATCCACCTTCATCAATGTACAGCACTCAAGGTTGGGCTAAGTAGGGTATTGCTCATACATTTCAGGTTTGACCATCTAGATCCAAAGTTCAACATTAAACTATTTTGTTTTGGTTTCTATTTGATCTTGTGTCAATTTTCGTGTGTATTTATAATTGTCATTTATAGACACTACCTATAATTACTCAAGAACTTGTTCACAAAACAATAGTGTCCTGTAAGTAGCTTTAAATGCCATTGATTCCCAGTATAATATCTCAAATAAATGCTCTTTTGCAACTCAAGGCTTCTTGTTCATTTCTTTCCAGCTGATTGTCACCCTCTTGAAGAAATTAACTTTGGAATTGATGAATTATATATGGATAGATGAACAAAGAGGTGGAAAGGGTTTTGACTGATGATTGTAGGAAAAGATAAGTGGATAATAATAAATTTCTATAAAATAAAAAAAAAACAATTTATGTAGACCCTAAGGGCATGTTTGGTTGCATGTAATCTGCTTTGTAATATAATCCAGATTACATTACAAGGTAGATTTATTTGTTTGGTAGGATTACATTACATTGTAAGGTTGTAATCCAGATTA
>JBAMHZ010211533.1:0-14250 GCA_037177395.1 Alpinia galanga | reverse complement strand
ATGTAAATCAAACTAGTCCTTTATATAATAAACAAGAACAAACAAACCTGAGTCTGAATCATTTGGAATCAGTACTAAAATCAGTACTAGATCTTTTTGGAACAACTGGAAGAAATATTGTGGCACAACAAGCAGCAACAATAAACTCTAAGCATGCCAACATAATAGAAATTCTTTACCTTTTACCACGCCAGTGCTGAAGTTGAGACTGTTCCAAGAGAGAAACAGCGACTATTAGGACCGATACTGTCGAGCATCGCATCGCACCGCACTTGTTATGAGCTATGGCCTCTCCCAATGAGTAAGAAAGTGCCACCTTAAAATGACAGAGCAAATAGTAGATTGACCATGATTTGCAGAGAGGAAGGAAGAACATTCATCGAACACCTTATGTCCAATTGAGGTCAATCTCATGAAGGCCTTGTGACTAGTGTGGTAGTAAATTTGTATAAGAGAGAAAGAGTCAATCTCTAGAGGTTGCAAGTTTTTTCAGAATGTCTACCCTCTTACTGCGTTAGTCCTTGATTGGGCACAAAATGCTTCTCGTAATTTACCTCCTTCGTGTTGACTGTAAGATCGGTTGACGAGGACGCTAAGAGTGAGCGAATAACCTTTTGCACATATATATATATATCCATGAGCATAAATATATAGTAACAACATGTATTTCAATTGCGATTCGACGATAAAGACGACAATAACAACTCCGACAGATTTATGGGATTAAATATAATGTTCATCCGAATAACCACATGAAATGAAAACACTGTATGTATATATATATATTGATCAATAAGAATTTTAAAAAAAAAATCTTAGAATATGACTTTCTATCCAGGTGAAAGGAAAAAAAAATAAAAGAATAAATAAATTACTAAATAGATAAAATGGATCTTAATTAAAATAGATAAATAACTAAAATGCATTTCATTCATCATTCACTTGTTTAAATGAAAAAACAAGTCTATAGATAAGCAACAAAATTTAATAAAATAATAATTATAATGCATTTTTTAAAAAAAAATAAATCTCAAATGTGGTGAATAGTTTAAAAATCAATTTCTGAATATGCATACTCTAAATTTAAATATATCCGAGAAGTAAAAAAAATAAAAATAAAATCATCCATTTTCAAAATAAATCAAACCCTTGCTATTATCAAAAATAATAACAATAATGCATTTTTTTCAAGCAGGGATGGCATCCATAGTACACTAGGAAAAGTTTAGGAATTAGTAACAGATGATTAACATATTAATAATGATTGCATTACTAATTTTGCAATTATCTAATTATTATAATTAGTAGGAAAAATAATTTTCCCTACTAATTCATAAATAAATCTCCATCCTATTCCTGCATCATCCACCTACATTTCTGTAGGCAGCTTAAACTGTAGACAGTAGAACAAAGATCATTGATGAAAATAAGTAAAACTTAGATGAATTTTTCAGTACAAAAATATAGTCTCTCAGTGTTTATCGTAAATTACGTTATTGTTTCTCAAGAAAGCGGAACAAAATCCGCCCTTCATTATCAAAAATAATCAATAGTTATCCCCCCTGCCTGTCTCTATGACGAGATAGAAATGTACAGAGTAATTTTTTTAAAAAAATTGGGGGGATTTGTTGGCCCCTGTTTAGCAGGATTCTCTTGTTCATCTGATGGAGAAAAAAAAAATTGAAGCCCTGTGAGAACAACAAAAAATGGATCTACTCACTATATGGAACTCTGGAACTACTAGTCCATGGATATGTCGATATTTATCATCGAATTTGTGCAGATGGTCTCTTTGTTGGTTACAGCAGTTGGGTGATCAGCGCACTGCAGCTTTAGTCTGATGTGCAAAGGCTTCATAAAGATCAAATCTTCTACATCTTTAAAGGTTTCCAAAAGCAATCTGGTTGATGCCTCGGCTTCCAGTTTGCTCATTTTCTGTTTATTGCACTCCAGAATTCTCATTGCTAGTGAGCTCCGATCCTCAACGTTTCCTTGTGCTTTCTTCAACTTCAGATAGAGAACAGCAGAGACCACCACCTAAACCAAGAACAATCAGCATCACATTGTTTCACGTTGCTATCGACGACTGTGGGATGAAAGGAGTGCCTACCTTTCATCTTGGAAGTCCGGAGAAGTTCAAAAACTTTAGAACAAACAATAAAACGAATAGGTGCACAAAGGGCTGTACATCTGACCTGACTTATGAATCACAAGAAAAGTTTTAGCTAGTCTAAGCACAAACCAGTGTTTGATCATATATCAAAGTTCTAACGACCCGGTTTAACAGTTAAAAGGAGTTCAGTGCTTTAACTATCCTTCAATCATCTATTGTGGAGTACTTGTACTCCGTTAATATGATTACTTTTGATCAATCTAAGGTACTATTTTCTACAAAGATATGTTTAGACATATTCAAATAATCACACACCAAATTCAAAACTGGTCGACATAGATTGTTTGGAACTACAAAATGCTATAGAATCTGAATTCTATTTCTTGCATGGTACCAGATTGTTATCTTTCGTAAACCAATAGAAATATATTGTATAACCCAAAATTTTAGGATCAGAAAAGCCGCTTGAGAACCAAGCAAGAAAAAACATGACGAATTGTGTCCTGGAACAACACGAGTAATCAGATGAATATACCATATTTCTTTATCAAAGTTCTGAAAGGATGCAATTTGTTTTGCTGAGAAAACAAAGTTGACAAGGAATTTATTATGAGAATAGTTGATACCTCAGAAGTTCCAGGACTTATGCTGATTGAACAATCAAAATGAACCCTGCCATCTTGGAAATGCCTTTCCCCTTGTTCACCTTCATCAACAGAAGAGGTTTCATCCTCCACTTCTGAGAAAGCAAGGTTATCCAATTCATCAAACCACTGTTGTGCAATCCCATCCTGCAACCAGCACAACTTGTCTTTAACCACTGGAACAATGAAAACTAGAAGTGCACTTTGGATGTTACCTTCGCTGCCCCAGCTTTTTGTCCTTCAACAACAGAAAATTCAGAAGCAGAACCTCTAACTTGGAACCATAAACAACTTTTCTCCACCGGGGCTACTAGTTCACTATCTTGGGGTATATTTACATCAAACCGTATGTCACACCTTCCTATATTGGATCAGACAATTGAATCATTAGCTTAAAAACCTAGCTATATCTTCCATGCCTTTAGAATTCAGAAACTGCATGCTAAAAATAACAGCTTTTGACCCAGAATGCTGGGCCAGCACAATAATTTCCCACTAAGGTGCTTTAATCATTTCAAACTAGCAGGGCAAATCGAAATGATTGACAATGAAAAGAAAGTTGCTACTTCCATGCATATTTTGAATATGGAAAGGGAGTATTTCTGGATTAATCAATGAAAAAAATGCCAAGTTCTGGCATTTTGCATAGATGTGAATAAAGAAGCAACACAATCCCACCAATGCTGATGCAAACTAAACTGATGCACATAGAAAACTGAAAAACATTGATAACGAGTAATGGATCATATTACCATTACCTACCTGGAAGGACATTGAAATGCCGAATATGCTCACTCGAAATCGTCTCCTTATTTTCACTGGCATATGGCAAACATTTCAATGAATTATATAAAGTAAAATATTACACTTAAATTTATTATATAGAAGTATATAGAAAACAATGACCTTGACAGTTGATAAAAAGTTCTGAAACTAGATTGAAGATTTAATTGAATCATCTTACCACTTAATAACTCTCTCAAGAGGACAAACCATCCAATATGGCAATCCAAGTACTCCTAAGTTTGAGAGTTGTAGATAAGAAATGACTCTGGACTCACGGTGATACCTAAAAATTCTTTGACTATCTTCAAAGAAGTAAAACATGAAATTCAACTAGTTAACAGCTCTGTAGTGAAAATCATAACATACCACACTAATAAAAACAGTCAACCTGCATTGCAGAAGAAGATATCATCTTGGAAAATTGCTATTGATGAAAGCCAACCAGAAAAACACATCCGTTCATCAGAAAGGCAATGAGGGAGTGTCTCTGGTGGCAAATTCTCTGATATTTCCTTCAATAGTGTTGCTTTCTCCGTTATCATGTCCCCACATATCTCCATAATGTTTGATACACCTTTTAATAGTTAGTGAACTAGTTTAAACTTAACTAATATACACTGTAGATATCTGAAGCTACAAAAATAAAACATACCTTTCACTATCTTTTTAATCTCTCCAGATTCCCTGCTCACAACCCATAAGGTTTCAAAACTGCAAAAAAATAAAAATAACTGATTATGAGAACTAATGACGCGGTGTAAACATTTGAAAGAAACACATATAAAGCACTAATTAAGTCACCAACCAACTCAATCAGTATGAGGGAAAATATAGAAAAGCAGTCCCCATAAACATTCATTTACCTGTATTTATAGTGGAGTAATTTGAATTGTTGCTAAGAACTTAATTAATATCATTCATACATAAGATAGTTTACATCTAGCACAAAATAAGTAACCAAATGCAGGTAAGATTTTAGTGCCTAGATTCAACCAATACATATACACTAAAGTTTCTACCAAAAAGCTTCAAACATTAATGTTCAAATATGATAATCTTCTATAGGAGACAATTATTTGATAGTATGACAAATAAGAAAGATGAAGTGTTAGATCATCAAGGCCTTCTATGATTGATTTCTACAGGAGGTTGAATTCATTTTTCAGTAATAGCACCATCAGATATTAATTGAATTAAACCATGAAAACAAGCATGGGGGTTGGGTAAGCCAAAAAGTATCACAAGTAATCGCTTGCCTGACAGCATAGTAAAACAAACATATATGCAATGCTTGTAGCTAATATGATGAATTGAACAATCACAAATTTATGTAGTTCAGCCCTATAAACTGTTTTCTAAAATAGTAACCATATCGAATCTGAGTTATCAGACAAAAAACACTAGATGGCTAATGGTAGAACAGAGCACCAAACAATGTAATGTGTGATTTTTTAACAACTAAATATACATGATAGATAATAATATATCACCGAACACCGACTTGCTTGAGCCAAATTAATGGTTGTAGGCTTATCCATCTTATGAACTCCCTTTACCAGCTCAAAACCTTAAATGAGGGACGAAACTAACATGCCACATTCTCCCTCAATGTAATCACCAAGGTCTGAAATGCCTAACTAACAGTGCTAAGGACTAAACTAGTATGTAATCCTCATAGATGTCCAATGGAATCTCAATCATCACAGGCAACCACACCCACTAGGGTCACCTCATGAAGCCTACTACTAGACTAGCTCCAATATTGCATGTAACCCTACCAAAATGGGAAAAGTGATTGTTTAACTTGATAGGCCTAAACCACTGCCCATTGATCAAAATACTAAATTCATGTTTATGTTAAATGGACTCAAGTAATTAGAGAGAATAGAAATTTATTGATTTTTTAAAAAAGCATTAAATGGTCTGCCTCACCTGCGATCAATAGTTAAAAGATCATTCTCCCTCGTGTTCAACAAATGCCATGGTAATTTAATCAAATCCAAATCCAGCTGCCCGGTTTGTGATACAACTTTGGTTGCCAGCCCAAGTTTATCAAGGATCCAGCTCCAAACCCCACTGCTTTTTTGAACAGAAGCTGGGTAAATGGTCTCCACCACTCTGTTCTCCATATCAGCCCTTCTAATCGCATGGTTCTAGGAAAGCAAGTAACACTTTGAGAGATAATAAAGATAATTAGGAATTGTAAATACAGAACAAAAAATGTTGGAAGTCTGGTCGGCAGTAATTGTAATGTATTATACAAATTTTTAAAAATAATAATAAAGAGAAACTCAAAAGGGAACAGGGAGTAAATATGTGAAGATGGTGAATGCAACATGAATCCTGACGATAGCAAACTTTTGTCCATGTAAACAAGATAAAAAAAACAAATGAAGCTCAAATAAAGTACATCAAAAATTAAAAACAACACTTGATACTAATCAGAATACAGATTAGTTAAACAGGAAAAAAAACAGGAATTTACCTTTCTTTGTTAGAACAGAAATACTATGTCATAAGCAAGAGGTTACTAAGATTTGAAAAAATATATATCAAAATTAACAGATTATATTTAGACTTTGCAAACAGTTTATGCTTTGAGAACAATCAGTAAATTATTTCTAGTGCATTTGCACCACTAAGAAATATCCATCTAGGACAAATGAAAATGATAGTTTTATGAGACAAGGTAATTCACAGCATGGAAGAAAGCATTAAGCTTTTTGAGAATATTATATCATTCCTATAGATTGTAACTCCACTTCAACTCGTGTAAACCAACTGTGGATCTAGTAATGTGATGGCATAACCAGCGAGCCAAAAATAACTTAGTGGGCAAATGCAAATATACAATCTTACAGCAATAAATCAATTATGCTACAACAGAGATTCTACATCCATCAAAAAAACCAAGCTATTTAAAGTAACTATTTAAAGTAACTTGACCTCATACACCAGTATGCTAAATTAACCAATCAGATTAAAGAAACAACTAATTTAAAAAAAAATCCAATTATTTGCAGAGCCATTAATGAACTAAAGAAATCTGCTGTAAATGACATTACATACATTGAAGTTAGTAAAAATGTTATCCTGCACAACTCATTCCTGAGCATCCGTGCATCCGTGAGCATCTCCATTATCCACCGTCCGATCTTCTTAGGTTCAAGGATTGGACTATAATGCTCAAGCAATCGGACAGTGGATAACGGAGGTGATCATGGATGAATTGTGTGTGGTAACATTGCTCTTGAAGTTAGAATCATCAAAATGTCAGGAAAAACAATGCAGTGATCTAGTAACTACTAAATTGAATTTCATACCTCAGAGTCCACAAAGAAAAGGCAATTTTCATTTGGGCAATAAAATGATCCAGCAGGGCGAAACAATTTAGCAGATTCAAATTTACCATCCTCGAAACCTGGGGAAGAACCAATCTGAAAATTGAATGAAATCACTGAACTAATGTACAAAATGAATAGAATCATTATACATATTTAATAGCTCAGATTATCATATTTTAATCATATATGCAACGTGATTAAAGAACATGGTATGCTTCTATATTTTCGAAAAAGGCTTGCAGCTGCTTCTATGACTTGGGAAAAGGCACAAAAGATTCTCAAAATAAAATAATCATGAGCCTCCAATCACTATTTCCAAATCACTTAATATTTGGTTAACGTCCAAATAGAGTAAGATTTCAGTGCGGTAATGTCCTTGACATATTTGAAATCTCATACTGTATTGGGTAAATCAGTAAAAAATATAGTTCTGATAAACTAAAACTTGATATTACTCAGCACCGAGATAATATTTCGTGTCATTATGTCAATTATTTTCACAACTGTCTTTTCATGTCAACACTCGATGTCCCTTGACATGGTATTTCTTTTTATAGTTTGTCTCCATACAAAATAATGTCAAAATCATAGCATAGCATTATAGATGGAAAGCAAAAAAATTGAAGTAACTATATAGTTGTCTTATTAATTTTCTTTTGCTTCGTTTCATTCCTTCTTCCACCTCCAATTTACCACCGATACCATATATCAGAACGTTGGCATAATAAAACTAGTATTGTTCAAGTCCCTGACTGAAACACCAACATGACCTTGAGATTTCAAACTTTGGTCCTCAGATCACAATTTGAGCAATAATCAAGAAAGATATAGCAGATAGGAATGCATCAAAAACAAACAGAGTGACACTTACACAATCTAAAATCTTCCCCTTACAATCACTAACAATGATCCTATGATGATTACTGTCAGATATAAACATAAGGTTTCCATCTTCATATATGAAAATTGAACCTGGAATGTAGAAAAATCAGAGTACTTAGATGAAGTCATAATAATAATAAAAAATGGGCAATGGTTAACAAAACACATGAATATGTCCATAAACAGGGAAATACAAACCTGGGTAATGGAGAAGCAAGATCTTGAATGGAGAAAAATAAGGTTCCTTTATCATGTTGTCATAGCTGGTTTTATCCATAATACTCTGTTGAACTGGAGGGGTATTTTCGTCCTTGTGGACACTGTATTCCTCAATTGCTGCATGTATGAAGAGAGTAAAATAAGAAATTAAAAAAAACCATGAAAGGGTACTTACATTGGTTTTCCACCGCAGATGGATTGTAGTTTTAAAAAAATAAAAAAATCAGAAACTAGATAATGGCTGACTATGCAAGCAACTAGGAAACTGACACTGATAAAGCTATCTCATATATGACAGACAACACTTAAACAGTGATTCCCAATCACTTCAACATAAGGTAACGAGTAAAGAAATATAGCTCCAGGTGATCAAAAAACATTTAAAACTATTACCCAGCTATATAACAATTTAAGAGTGTATAAACATGAGAGATAAATTACACTGATCTGAACAGACGACCTGAAATGTTTCAGCCAAAACCTAAAATGTTTTCACCAAAGCATGATTCCTAATAACAAATAATATATGAATTATTAGTATGTAGAAAATTGGAAGAGAAAAAACTATATGTCCATTAAGCCAGACAAATAAGAAAGTCTGGTATTCCAAAAGTTGCAAAGCTGTGGCACCCAAATCTCCAATGTTAGTCTAAGCCAAAGCACTGTATTATTTAAGTCAAAGCTTCTCTGAGTTCTGAGAACAACTTCATTTCACCTTTATAAACAATATACTGGTAAGATGGTGTTTTAAAATAAACTTCTTTACAGTTACGAGATTACATAACAAGATGCCAAGCCCTTAGGAAATGACATGGTTCCTAAATAAATAAAAAGAAACACCATTTGTTTGGTACACCATTGTTCCCTTAAAAACATTTAATAATTTTCAAAATTCTTGTTTTACAATGCAAAAAACTATCCTAACAAATAAAAGACATTCCAACATGACATTCATTGGAATCATGGTTTTAGATATCCTTACGCATCACCTAAAATGGGCAAATACAAACCCACCAACACCAAATTGAAAGCAGAAACCACAAAGCTAGTATTGAAATTGCAGCACCAGTTTTGTTCACAAGTCAGCACCAAAACACACTCATTTTGGCCAATCACCTAAACTTGGCACCGGAATGACACTTTAACTATTGATGTTGGCACTCACAAAGCATAACCATATACATTATGCCTAATTTTTAGCAATTCACTTCTTCACAGAGAAACTTCAATATATCTTTCCCAGAAAAGACGTAGTTGATATTCAAATTGGTGTAATCATAGGTCCCTCTTTATATGTTAGATAACAACAGCTTGTAACACAAATCATTAAACAAACTATGGGAAGACACTTCTGTAAACTTCATAATGGTTGAAGATTGCCGCCAATGCTAAAAAGTGTTAATAGTGAATGCTTGCATTCCTACAGAGATCCCAAGTATCTAAAAATTTAGGTTTTACTTTCATTAAACAGAATAAGTTAAATTCCTAAAGCTTTAAAAAAAGAAAAAGATGTCAAAAATTACCTTTGGATATTGCAGCAATGTCATTGTCCTGATTTAAATGTACCAAATGATCAGTTGAACCTTGAAATAGCAAGAATCCCACACGGTCTGACATCTGAACAATTTTAGGAAACTGAGACTAGATAATAAGAAATTATTAATAAACTGTCAGTAAGGCAATTTATTGAGTACAGATTGACAATGCAAGGTTATGCAGACAACAAACCGGATTTAAGCAAAATTATTTATTCAGTAAAATTTCAAATAGTTGGATCTTACTATTATCGTTTGCATTTATATAGTTCTGTTTAGAACTTTCCTTAATGTTAGAGAAGATGGATTTTGAACACACGTTATTTGCATTAAATTCGTGAATAGTATATATCATCCTGCTAGCAACCTTCACAGATATATAAAGATCATTCCTTTATGCAAAATAATAAAGGGAAGAATGAAACATAACCCCCACTCTAAAAAAATAAAACACAAAATATAATGAGATCAGACCAGAGAGAGAGAGGCCTTGAATCACATGGCACATTACTCAAACATTCAGGAGTTACAATGAAACCAAAACAATCTGTCATTTTCTATATGAGTTCCTTTTAGCTTCTTTACTATACAAAGAAGCAACAAGGGAACAAACTCAAGCAACAATATTTCATTTGCTTTCACAAGGATTAAAGAAATTTTCAAATAGTATTCACATTTGGAATCCATAGTTTTTCAAGTTGGTTCCTAACAAGACAACTAGATAAGATCCACCAAATTTAATGCCATTAGCTTTTCTTTCCTTTTCAATCTCCTAGTCTTGTATCCAGGCAAGTAATTTCAGTGGATAAAAAAGTCTTGGCAGATCTAATGACTTGGTTTTGCGATGTTCTGTGTTCATGCTTCCTGGGTTTTGACTTAGAAGGACCTTGCTTGACATGCTATATTTAGTGTGTTTGATTTGTGGCTTATGACTTTGTCATTATTGTTTATTTTGGATGGTTTTTATCACAGCAACTACAAGATTCCATATCAAGTCTGTATGATCACAATAACAACTTTCCTCCAGGGTAACTTCGTGTTCACAGTTGTTGGAATGAAAATTCAAGAAGGTGAAAATGAAGGAACAAGTCTGCAACACTCTACCATAGCCATTTGGAGTGGATCAATATTAAATTTGATGTGATTACATTATTTGTACTAAATGCAGCTAGTTTTCTTTTCCCCAAGTAATTTTGATGCATAAGACAGCCTAAAGTGTCATCATTAAGCACCCTATGAGGTGAAACATCTAATTGAGTAAAGTGCTTGCCTTCAACATAGTTGCACCATGCAGGCACCTCTATCTATGCACCGTGACAAGGAAAGCACCTAACTTAGGCAAATACATAACTTGTCATTATACATTTTAAGGTAGATTATAAGCCCTTGCAGTAATATCATGTGCCCCTTTTTTAAGAAAAATAAAAATATTTATTCCAAGATATGATTTATTTAATCTAATTAAATACACTTGTTTATGCTACTGAAAGAGTTTTTCCAATTAGATATGATTGTTAGCAAAGGACAAAGGATAAGAACTTGGGTGTTTAACTTATGCTAGATTTTATTAATAAATTGATCAAATAAAGATCTTAGGTTGCTTGTTGTGAGGGTAATTTCTTATTTGGGGCACAGATTCTTAAGATTCAACTCCTAGTCCAGATCTCAGTTTTTTGAAGTGTAATAGTATGTCATTTGGCAAGTATCAGCAAATGCCTCGGTAAATTAAAGAGTAATTTTATTGCACAATTTAGATTCTTTGTGCAAGGAACAAATGTTGAAAATATATAGGTAAAAACTTGAGTTAAATCTGAAAGCTAACAAAAAAAACTCAAAAAAATTAAAGCATAAATTGAAGTGATAAGGCAAACCCAAAATACCTTGGACTTATATGAATCTTATGGAAGCAAGAGCCCAAAGAGTTTTGGTTTGCTAAATTCAAATCCAGACTTGTAATCATGTCCCAATGCATATCCATAAGTGACCTACCATATACTAGATAATACTCATCCAGTGTACACCAGCCAATCCTTATCGTTTGAACGTATGATATTTAGATTCATTAACATTACAAGTTCACAATTGAAGTACCAAACACCATCATCCAAGCAAAACTTGATTGTGACCTTTACAACTTTACTAAACAACAAGAAGACAAGTCATCATACATCCATACTTATGAATCAGTTAACTAAAGAAGTTCCAAGAACAAATAAGTCTTCTAACAGTAATTCTTAGAGTAAATCTAAACCAGGATATCAAATTTCATCCTCAATCAGGACTAATACAATTGCAATGAGGAGAATAATTAAAAATTTTATACATAAAAAAGTGAATTGTGGAAATTGATGGATCATGGTAAACCACTACTTGTCAAAAAGGAAACAGATTAAAAGCAATGCATTATTTATGAAAGGGAAACATCCACTAATCTGGAGTAGAAGGTAGACGCAAACAAACAAAAAGGAAAAGGAAAAAACAGTTTATACCATTTCATGCATTACATTAATCACACATCCCTATACAACTAATAAAGATAGGGAAAACTACTAAATGAAGAATTATGCTTTACCTGAAAAAAATCCTTCTTCAATATTAAGATAGGAAAGGTAATAAACTCCTCCATGGCAGCCTTAATGATCCAAGCAGGATCATAAATTGTATTGAGCAAGCCAGAATATACTATAACAACATTAACTTCAGGATACCTACAGTACGACCATATTCAACTCCAAGAAAGCTAATTATCAGAATAAACATAAAACACCTCTACCTCTGCTGTACCAGTTTAGCTATTTGAAACCCACGAACGTGTTGTCGATTGCCCAAGATTTCTAAATCCTTAATAGACGAAATTATCAGCATTAAAAGCATTCCGTCTTGATTACTCTTTGTACTTCCACCAATTCCATTCAACCAATAATGATTTGGGCCTGCACAGTATCAGAGTGTACATTATTCTATTGATTTTTTCAGCTATATGATGATGTTTCAGTGAATTATTCTCAGCTTAATATGGATAAACCTTTCTATCATGACCTCATCTTGTAACCAAGAAAACTAATGTACTTACTGGCAACAGTCTCATATGCTTTTGTAAATTATAATAAAACATTCTATGGAAAAGATAGAATGAGGGATTGAAATTTTGAGTAACCCAGGGTTTCAATTCACTGCTAACTCAAGACGATGCCACCAATGCCATGGCCTGAGGCATGGCTAAGGATAAGGAGGTGCGAGTCAGGGGAAGAGGAAAAAGATGAGTAAGAACGAGCAATGTGCCAAAGAAGAAAGTGGCACCCAGTGTAATGTTAGTACCCAAGCGGTTAAGGGGAAGATCGTTAGAACCCCAAGTGGTGAAGTCATGATGATTTTGATGTGTGGTTGACTAAGTTAAGTTAAGTCTTACTTTTGTGCCTAATGTGTGTATCTAAGTGTACAGGAACTTAGAAGAATACATAGGTACTTGATAGTTCAAGGTCTATTGGAGTACAAAATAAGATAGTATGGGGCATCCGACATACTAAAAAAAACGAGAAGTATTGGAATCAGTTGAACCTTAGCAGAAGATGAAAGCATGCGAGAAGCATAGAACGGGAAGGAAGTCGACGGGCTTAGTGCATCTGAGGAATGAGAAGCTTGCGAAAGAGTATTCCGATAGAGCTAGAAGAACGCACGAGGAGTGAGCCAAAAGGGCTCAGTGTATCCGAGGGACAAGAAACTGAGAGGAAACCTGCATAACGTAAAATGTGAGATGAATTGAGCAACTTGTACTCGAGACAAGGATACGAACTCAACCTAGGCGGACTCGATCGTAGTTAGCTTGAATTAGAGTTCCAAGCAATCGAAACTGGGTTCCGAGCGACCGGATATAATCCGGGCACCCGTATGCATGTTATCTTATCTATTTTGAATAAGTATTTGATCCGAGGTTTTTGCATCTGGATAAGTGCCACATCAGTTCAACAATTAGATCGAGGAAAAGATTATAAAAGGACCACTGGTGCTTGAAGTCAAATACAACACACTCATACTACTTCTGTATTACTATAATTATTAATTCTCCTTTTACTCAATTGAGTAGTAAGAGGTTTTTCCACCTTCGACACTTTACCAAAGAAGAGAAAGCTAGTGAATAGATAATCCTGTGCATAGGCCTTGGACTAACAACCCTGAGGATTGTGAACCAAGTAAATATTTGCGTCCTTTGTTCTTTATTTATGTTTATGTTGAATTAATGTGTTTGTCCTTGTTAAGTCTTTAGTAAGAGAAAAGAAACTTTTAACTTGCAGGTTTGCTATTCGTCCCTCCCTTCTAACGATTCAAATTGCTTTTGCACTGCACTCTAACATGTCGAAGGAAAAGGAAGGAGATAAGAAAGAAGACCAATGTTAGAGGAAAAGGATGAAGAAGAGCTCTATTGAAAAAAAAAATCCTGGTAAGATACAACTCATATTATTAAAATTTGGGGCAGGAATTTCACACGGATGGATCCATAGGGACAAAAATAAATTGAATCAGCATAAAAAAAAGTGTTTTATCATCCTCACGCTAATATTTTTATCTTAAAACTATGGAGAAAACATAAACCAGAAGAATAAAATAAATGAACAACTTCACCAATTCTTGAATTAGTTTAATCTCACAGTGGGTGCCAAGTTCATGACCCAGCAAAAAAAATAATCCAAAAATATAAAAGGGTGATATACAAGGATAGGTCATTCTTC
>JBAMHZ010211423.1:0-14251 GCA_037177395.1 Alpinia galanga | reverse complement strand
AGATTCACTATTTGAGTATGCATGTTTACCATGTATTTGATTGGATCTTAAACTCATTTGGTGAATGTCCTCAATACAAATCACAGCATGACTAACATCTAACTCTCGTGGTCTACTTTTCCAACTGGCCATCCATCTTGCTCGACAGGTTTGATGGTCATTGGTCAGCTCTCCTGCTCTAATTGACCTATCCTATGGTCTGGTTTGCCTAGCACAACCAATCCAGCTTCTCCCCTGGATCTGCTTAACTAACAGTTAATCTGGGAATAAGCTAAGGAGTATCTATTTGTTATCAACAGTGAATTACATAATTCCATGGGAATTGTTGTTCCAAATTCGTTTTTGTAGCTAAATATTCAAATATCTATTACGCGATAATTCATAATGAATAGAATGGCAATTCATAGGGAATACTTAGCAATTTCTCATAGTTTATCAGAAATCATCAGCCAACAATTTTCCTTTTAATAAAAATTAGTTTGCAATAATCTATCAGTAATCCAACCTTCTCTATCTATACTCACAAAGCAGTTTCCTTCCATGAATAAACCAAGTATCTGTCCTGTTGCCCCTCCTTTTGGTGACTGATCAAGGGATTTATTCCTTTAGGTGACTGTTGAAGGACAAGCCTACCACAAGTCCTGCTTCAAGTGTTCTCATGGAGGCTGCTCAATTACCCCTTCCAACTATGCAGCCCTCGAGGGGATCCTCTACTGCAAACACCACTTCTCCCAACTTTTCAAGGAGAAAGGAAGCTACAACCACCTCATCAAGTGTGCATCGATCAAGCGCACTGCAGCAACTGCCCCAGATCTTTAGTTCAAGGCAGATTTTGTGGCTATTTATATCATCCCCATGATAGTGCAGCTCTCATCTTTTTCTTTTTCTTTTGTTTTTCTTTTCCCTATCGTCGTTGCTTGATTTACTAAGACATCTGTGATCTTGGTTTCCAGTGTTGTTTTGCTTCCTTTTGTTATGTGGAATCTGTAGTAAAACTTACTCAGGAGAAAGAAACTGCTCCTCTGTTTAATCTCTATGATATTTTTTCCCCTCCCTGAGAATTTGTCACTGGCTTCTTCACATATTTATCTTCAAGCGGAAATAATGAATTCAAATGATAATTATATACTTAAATTTGTTTCTCGTGTTTAAAGTCACAGGGGAATGAAAAAAATTCGATGCTTTATTTTCATAGATTTATGTAGTCACGTTTTTGTTTTAATTAAATTATTGAAACGAATTCACTAATTTTCATGAAATATATTTTCTTAGACATGTTATATATTTAATTAAATCCTTGAAACACTCTTTGATTAATCAAATTCTACTACTAAGATAGGAATTTAAATTATGAATTTGTATTTAAAAATTATATAGTTTTAAGAAGCGTCGTCCGTGAATAAATTTAGTGTTCGATTTTATAAGATCTAGCTTATGTTTGTTTAATATATATTAAAATTAATTAAATAAATAAATTTGAACCATTTGATAAATTAAATGAACAAATTTGAATGCATATATGTTCAACTTATTAATATTCACGAAGACTTTTATGAACAATGTTCAAGAATAATATTCGAATGATATTCACAATCATAATTTATAAACTATATTCATAAATAAAACTCGTAAATTATATTTACAAACTCATTTATGAACTTATTTATTTATAAGTTTAAATTATTTATACTAATCAATTAAATAAATATTAAAATATTATTACTTCAAATGAATAAAAGAATAAACAAATTTGATTTAAAAATTTGATAATTTGAATCAAATTTGATATCAATTAAATAAGTCAAACTTAAAAAAATAATGTCAAACTTGAATAACCATTTTATTAATTTAATTAATTTTATACTTAATTCGACTCTATTAGGTTTGATTATTTTATTAAATAATTTGAATATTATAAAATTTGATTTATTTGATTCGTCTACCGTCCTAGTTTTAGGTTGTTTTGTATTGAAAAAAAGTGCTCTTTTAAATGTCCTATTTAAGCTTCGAGTCGCTTTTGACTCGACAAATTTAGGGTAGACCATGTGGGCCCGTGAGGCGGCTCGCACCCAAACCACCACGGCACCCCCTGCTCCCGGTCCATTTGAGGGCCAAGAAAAAAAGCGCGAGTGGATTGGAGGGAAACGCATTCTCTTTTCCCGCCAAACCTCACCGCTCGCATATACCAACACCGCGCGCGTGCCCCCTCTCTTCCACCTCCCAAACCCTAGATTAGGAGCCGACGATCAACAGGGTCGTGTGACCAGTAACAAGGCGAAGCAGGGAGGAAGAAAAGGTGGTAGGAAGAGGAGGATAAGATGTTGGAGCTACGGTTGGTGCAAGGAAGCCTCTTGAAGAAGGTGCTGGAAGCCATCAAAGAGCTGGTCACCGATTCTAACTTCGACTGCTCCGCCACCGGCTTCTCTCTACAGGCCATGGACTCCAGCCACGTCGCGCTGGTAGCTCTCCTACTCCGCTCCGAGGGCTTCGAGCACTATCGCTGTGACCGTAATCTATCTATGGGGATGAACCTCGGCAACGTCTCGAAGATGCTACGCTGCGCTGGCTCAGACGACATCATCACCATCAAGGCAGACGACGGCAGCGACACCGTCACCTTCATGTTCGAAAGCCCAAGTATGGAAAATCACTTGCGCTTGTAAATAGCCTTCTCGCTAAAGTATCGCAAGTTCGCTTTCATTCATTTTCATTTTCTATGTGATCTCTTCGATCTGCCGTTTATAATATAAAATCCTACTTTTTTGTAATTTTTTTATTTTATTTTCATTTATGTTCGTCAGTGATTTCTTCGATCTGCAATAGATAATCTTATATTTGCTGCATTTTCTATTTGATTTAATCTTCACGTTTCTACAATCACACTGTGCCCTCCAAATGTTTGACAATATGTGCTGCTTGCACAATGATAAAGTCATAATCTTTTACATTTTGTCAGTGATTTCTTCGATCTGATGCTAATTATTGAATTTGCTACGTTTGTTCTTTTTTCATTGGTTGCACATTTCTCCGATCACATTTTACCCTCCAACTGATGAAAATATGCGTAACTTAAATCTGATTAAGCCTTGCCTTCTGATAATCACTCGTGCAAGTGGGTTCAAGTACTTTTTTCTGTCTTTATTTCCTGATTTGTCATTGATTTCTTTGATTTGCTGTTTATATTCTTAAATCTGCTACCCTTTGTGGTTGCTTTTACACATTTCTACGATGACATTGTGCTTCCAAGTGTCTGAGAATATGTGCACTGAGAAGATGAAACATCTCCTTCCGATGTAACAATTGCAAGTGTAGGCTTAAATTTGCTACCTTCTATGATCACTTTAGCTGCATGTTTCTCTGATCTCATTGTCCGCTTCAAGTCTTTGGGAATATGCAAGTCTTAAGGTACATGAATTTCATTCTAATATCACTCTTGCATGTGTAGTCTTAAATTTCTACCCTCTGTGACACTCCACTGCTCGTTTCTCTGATCTCATTGCGCCTTCCACATGTTTGAGAATATATGTGACACAAAACAGATGAAGCATTTCCTTCTGATGTCACACTTGCTAGTGCAGTTGTAGATTTGCTACATCCTGTGATTATCTTTCCTGTACATTTCTATGATTACACTGTGCTCTTCCAAATGTTCAAGCATACCTGTAACTTGAAGCTGATGGAACTTGTCCTTCTGATATTACTCTTGCAAGTGTAGTCTTAAATTTGCCACCTTCTGTGATTATTCCATTACACATTTCTATAATTAAATCATCTTCAAGCGTTTGAGAAATGTGCAATTTAAAGCAGATGAAGCTTCTGCTTCTGATATCACTCTTGCAATTGTAGTCTTAAACTCAGTAGCTATTGTGGTTATTTTTCCCTGCACTTTTCTATGATCACGTTTTATGCTTCAAGGCTTTGGAAAACAGATGAAGATTAGTCTTAAATTTGCTACCTTCTGTGATTATTTTTACTGCATGTTTCTACAATCATATTTTGATGATATGTTTCACTTAAAGCAGATGAAAGGTTTCCTTCTGATATTGCATTGTGAGGTTATTTTCACTACACATTTCTCTAGTCACATTGTGCCTTCCAAGGGCTTGAGAATATCTGCTACTTAAAACAGCGGAAGCTTAGTCTTAAATTTTCTACCTATTGTGATTATTTTTACTGAATGTTTCTATGATGAAATTGTGCCCTCCAAATGTATGAGAATGTTTGTCACAAAGCAGACTAAATGCTGAAGCTTTTCCTTCTGATATCATTCTTGCAAGTGGGGTTTACGTATCTTTTTTAAGTTTTTTTTTTTCCTGGTTTTGATCAGATCAAGACAAGATTGCTGATTTTGAGATGAAACTGATGGACATAGATAGTGAGCATCTTGGCATTCCGGACGCTGAATACCAAGCCATTGTGAGAATGCCTTCGGGAGAATTTGCAAGGATTTGCAAAGATCTGAGCAGCATAGGAGATACTGGTATTGGTCATCTTAATCTTCATGGAATCTGTCTTAATTTTTTGTTCTCTTCTGCTCATCTGCAAATTTATTGTGGTTCCGAATGTGGCAGTGATTATTTCAGTGACTAAGGAAGGAGTCAAGTTTTCCACCGCCGGAGATATAGGAACTGCCAACATTGTTTGCAGACAAAACAAGACTGTAGATAAGGTACCTTGCGCTTGATATGTCTGTATATTTCTTTTTTTCCTCGAAATTCTTGGTGAATGCATTGTATTTTTTAAGGGGGTGAGTATAGAAAAGTAATGAAATGGATTATATGAAGGCTAAATAATTTATTATTATTATTATTATTATTATTATTCAATTTTATTTATTTAGTTTACTTAGGTTAATGGGAGAAAAGTAGTTTCACTTATGTAAGTGTTTATTAGAAGGGAAGTTTTACAAAATTGCTATTAAACATATTATTTTATATTGAGCTGAATGTTGAGTTATGACTTGAGCATGTAAATAGAAGATAAGAGTTGCAGAGATAAACTTAAAATAAATGTACAGATATATGAGGATGTATAAAATAAAAAATGAGAATATTAAAAAGAAAATTAGAGTTTATTTATTGAATGTAAGGATGTATACTTAGACGATTAATCAATATAATAAATGTTTCAATTAGGTTATATGAAATTATAATAAATACGCACATTAAATGAGGAAGAGATAGATTAAAGAAGATTTTGTTAGCAATGATAAAATGAGAAAAAAAGGATAAGGATTAGTTGTTATTATTGTTGATGTGTTATTAGAAGCGTTTTGTCCTTTTTCCTCCTCAATTTGAGCAAAAATTAAATGGAGGAAATTTAATAAATTAAATTCTTTTGCCTTATCTGTTATCATTTGAATTGTCTTCTTAAATTGATGTAAATAAAGAGGTTGGATAATTTTATATAATCAATAAAGATAATTAGCTATTTGATCACTTTTGGGTTGACAAGTTACAAGTAATAAATACTAAAATTTATTTTTTAAATGCTCATCTTCTCTCTTAGTTGTTAAAGAAATGAGAGATTGAAAATTCATTCTTTGATTATCTCTCATTCACAATCTGTCTTTCAACAAGATAAATTGTCATTTATCTAATTTTTTTGTTTTCTTTTATTTTCACCTTCAGCAGAGAGCACTTTTTGGATCTTTCAAGTTTAATATATTAGAATAAGTAATCTTACAATAATTATGCAAAATTTAAAGGGAATAGCAATTTTATTAGAAATGGTAATTGTATTTCATTTCAAATTCAGAAAATTATCTATTCTTGTGAATTAAATTGCATCATTAGTGGTTAGATTGTAGAACTTGATATATCAAATGTTTCTTTGTATGCTGAAGCCTGAGGAAGCCACCGTCATAGAGATGCAAGAGCCTGTGTCACTAACCTTCGCTCTGAGGTATTTGAACTCTTTCACCAAAGCAACACCACTCTCTGAGACTGTAATGATCAGCTTGTCGTCTGATCTGCCAGTAGTGGTTGAGTATAAGATTGCAGACATGGGATATGTTAGGTATTATTTGGCACCAAAGATTGAAGAGGACGAGGAGATGAAGTCATAAAAATAATTACAGTTTTGTGCTTCCTTCAGCTATCTTCAAGTGGTTGTACTGGTTTCCTCTGAGATTCAGTTGGTAAAAGTTTGGTTGTCCTTGCATTATGATACTTCTCTGTTGGTTTTAGTAGGATTTGATGGCTGTGACTAAGTTTGGAGAAACTTTTTGTAAAGGTTGTGATCATAAATGCTGTTCACCTTGTTAGCTCAATAATTACTTACCTACTCCAGCTTGTCTTCAAAATTGTATCGATTAACTTGAGATATTTCTCATTCAACTCAAATTAACTAGTAATCTGGTTGTCATTTCACCCATCTGATTTGAGTCAGTGAAACACCCAGTTGCATTTGAAGTTTATATGCTAGGGCCATGACGTGAGATTCCCTTTGTTTCTTTAAGCAATACTTTTGGGAGGATCAAGAGCAAATGTGCTTAGCAATCTGTCCAGAATTATCCAAAGTTGCCTTGGTATCATTGGTTTGGTTTACTTTTATTGGATTTAATTTCTATCTTATATGTTAATTAATAATATATATCATTGTTATTAATTATTAAATCGGATAAATTGATTTAATACATTATTAATTGTGGATTTAAATTATTTGATAGGGATTGTGCACGTGTAGAATTTATTAATTTGGTTTGTTAATATTGATAGATTGTTAATGGATTAATTTGGTTTTATAAGCTATTAATGGATTATGAGTTTAATAAGTTAATGGTTTTTGCAGTACTTGGCATGTATAATAAAAGGAGGGACTCTAGTTGTCACTTCTTGCAAAAAATTATTTCGTAGCATTTGTAGAAATCTTAATGGCTTTGGATTCAGATTAGATTTTGATTTGTCATTGTTTCAATATTGATATGCTATAATAAAATCATGAGGAATGGTTTTATTTTGATTTGATACAACTTTAAGCAATGATACAGTTCCTAAGACTATTAGGAAATAATGCTTTAATGATTGTCTTTGGACTTGGAACATATTAGGAAATAATGCTAGAGCTTGCTACAAATAATTGGCTAGCAAATATGTGAATGATATGGGAGCTCGTCTAGGCATTTCAACCAGAGCTGGATTGATAATTTATGTGGATATTTGACAAGATCTGTTTATGCATTGATACATCTCTGTTTCAGCTCAAATGATGAAACTATGACATGTGAGTCGATCTCAAGTACAAGCAAGCTGGACTTCCTCATGTTCGCTAGGTAGACAGTTGATTTCTAGATGAGATAGCATTGAATCAAGAGAGATATTGGGCAAAAAAACAAGCAAGTTTTGTCGAAGGAATTAAAAATAAAAATGAATGAAAATGGAATTCTAAATATCTAAGTGTTGATAACTTTGTTATCTCAAAGAATGGAGTGGCTGGGCAAACGAACTGTTAACTACCAGAGAGAGTAGTGCATGCTCCCTAACTCTGGTTCTCAGGTCTTCTCATGCAGTATGCTGTGAATGAAGTTTGCAAGATGCTAACCCTCTCCTCTAGTGTTCAAAACACAAAATTCATGTTTATTCCGTCGCCACCTCTCAGAGACCATGAGTTTTCCTGCTTCAATAAATTAAAAAGAGTAACCAAACAACAATCTTGTCCTCCCAAAGCTCGCGTTGGTTGGCATCAACTATGGCAAGTCAAACTTCTCTGGCCATGTTGACATGGAAGGAAGAAGATACTTTCTATAACTCAAAAATAATTTGCAGCTATAGCTTCCTCATACTATCACTTGGAGATATGGTTTTCTTTACATGAAAAACAAAGATGGCCTACAAGTTGCCTAAGGAAATGGAAGCTACCTCGTTTCAGAGTGGCGATATGATACTGATACTGTGTATAACTTCATCGTGCCAGAGAGGCTTTGTGCCCAAGGCCCCGATCAAATTGTTGATTTTATTCAAACTATATTGCCTTGATCGTCCAACAATGCAAGAATCTTCCAGCAGAAGTTGTGCACTAGTCCACACTGTATTGGTAGACTTTAGGTTCTTCTAACAGGAGAAAGAGGCGGATGATTTGGCACATAGCTGTTAGGGTCACCTCGAGTAGCAGAAGCTTGCCCTGATCCATCGTTGACAATGTGTTCCTGCAAGTTCTTTGGCTGGGTTGAATGATCATAGGGCTTCTTGCCATGGATGACTGCTAAACAAATTGCAAAAGCCTGAAGTAGAGAAATTGACGCCTGGAAATCTACAGTGTACAGCCCTTCTTTGAAGGAAACCATGCTGAAGGCATGCTTTGTTTCCTGAGATACTCCCTGAGACAGTTTAACTATCAGTACTTTTTTTCTTAAACAACTGTTGCTTGTAAAGTTCCAAACATTATGCTTGTTGAGAGAATATACCTGCGCGAATAGTTCAAACCGGTGAGTGCCATCTGTAGTTTGACAAGGTTGGAATGAACTACATGAATTGGTCTCTTGAAACTTGTTACTAAGAATACTTAAGGTGCAGCCCTCATCCCAGCCTCCACAGTCACAAGCACCTCCTGATCTCCATCTTTCTATCAAAGTTGAAGGCTCCCCATCATTGGCCAAGCCATGAATGCCGCTCGGAATTATGACTGATATACCGGAATGACCTTTGGCATTGTGCTTATAAGAATGCAAATTTTTCTCACCAGTTGATGCCCTTGAATTTCCAGTTGAATTTGTTGATAAGGATCCTCCGTAATTACAGATGTAGGCCTGAGTGCGCGAGTAAGATTTTCTAGATGGTGGTGTTGGCACAACAATTGCAGCCAGCTCACTTGCAGTAGATGAATCAAAAGACTTGTAAGCATCATGCAAGATAAACTCTCTCACATAATCAAAGCTCCCGTGCTGAAAGCTCTTCACCTTGCCAAGTGCAACATTCAACCGGCCAACAACATTTGAGATCAACTGATGTTGCTTGTCCTTGTTTGCTGAGCTGCCCCAAAATGTGTTTTTCTTCTTGGAGCCATTTATCGAGAATATATGGAACATGCACTCCAGATTGTCCATGTTGGGAGCACTACTTGTTGCTATTGCTGCAGCAAGTACCTCACCATCACAAGACGTGAGCATGAACAATGGAAGCCCATTCTTCCAAGCCAGCTGAAGAAGAGCCTGCTTCATGATTGTTGCATGATTTTTGTCATTTTGAGTTCCTTTACCATTGTTAGGTAATTCCTTCAAAGTGACAATGCTACCTCTTGATTGGGACACACAATTAACATTTGTGTTTGTCTGTTTGTTCACTCCTGGGGATGACCTATCAGTTCTTAGTTCACCAGAATGATGACCAGGTAAGGCTGCAACTTTCCCGGTTGAATGAAGATTGTTCTTTGGCTTCATTATTGGATCTAGTAACCTCCTCAATGGACTTTGTCTACCTTTACTATTTCTGGTTACTTGCTCTCCATGGGAATTGTACATAAAAGAAATTGACTCAACTAACTCTTCTGATGAGCCTCCTTTTGAGCTAGAACTCTTGCTCATCCTAGTTGGTCCCACACTAGATGGATGGATGGTCGACTTTTTTCCTGCTGAAGATGTTGCTTTAGCATCAAATTTTCTTGATTTCTGATTGGCATTGGATTCAAGTTTCTCATAAGAACCACTAGGGTGTGAGTCAATGCCCCCATTTCCTTGAACTGATTTATCAATTAGTTTTGTTTCCACCGATGGAACATTGCATTGTATATCAGGTTCATCATTCAAAATGGCCAGAGGCAGTGGGCTTGAATGAGGAACCTTAGAAAATTTGTAGAGGATCTCAAAATCCTCAACCATGTCACCTGAATGGCTTTTGTCGTTTGACTCACTTTGCCAATAGTCAGTAGTTATTGTAGATCCAGAACTAAGCTGTCCGCTATCTACACTAGGTTGAAGAAAACTCGAAATTGTTCTATTGTTATGGAAAGGTGGCATCGTATCCTTGGTCAAGGGTAAAATATTGTTCAAGTCTGCAAACTTTTCTGCTTCTGTCGAGCTACAGTCATGGTCCTCACCAAACCTGACTGTGGTACTATGATCAGTATTAATTCTTGAAGGTGAAGTGGTAGATTGTGATTCTAGACGTGCTTCACCAGACATGCCTGCAAAATCTAAACAAGTTCCCATATCTTTGTCATTTTTGGGATCCAAAGGATTAAAATCCACACTAGGAAGCATATTACAAGAGATCCTTGAATCAGAAATGCCTTCCTCAAGTCTATTTACTTCCTTTTTCAGCATCATAGTTGGGCTGCCTGAAAATGACAGTTTCTTATGAGCAAGAACAGAAGATTTCTTACCTCGATAAAGAGGACTAGCCATTGTTCCACAAGATTGGTTAGAAAAATCAAATGTAGAAAGTGTAGAGGTCTCTGTGCAACTCGATGCACAATCTCCACCCCTCGCATCCGCGGCACACTTCTGAATATGTGTCCATCTCTCAAGAAGTCCCCACTCCAGAACTCCAACATTTAGAGCCTTTTCATGGATGCTATCATGTTTGTCCATGCGCTGAAGATAAAAGGGCACATTTGACATGTTCTTAACAGGTTCATCCATCTCAGTAACCTTCCTTCCTGGCCATGGCTTTTGAGAAGTACCTAAGGGTGACAGAACTGAATTTTTCCTGTTTCCTTCCCTATCTTTAGCAGTTTGTCGAGGGAGCTTTTCTGTTTTGAGTGCCCCAACCTTCTCTGAGAAGTCAACATTCTTTATTCTACTAAGGGAGGATGACTTGCTGGGGGATTTTGAGGAATGAATCTGAGCTGTGATTCTTTTCTTCTGCTGATGGAATTGTTTTGTTCCAAGCATGCTTTCATCTTTTACTTTTAGGGTAGGAGATGCCATGATTTGTTGATACTCTTACGGTAGTATGAGCAATTTCATTGCCCTGATCGCAGCTAGAATTTTGTGCAACACAGCTGAACTAATTGCAAAATTTTCCAAGTTCCAGAAATTTCTAGATTCTCTTCTCAGTCTGAAATGGACAGATACTTCACATCTGTATCTTTCAATATGTCACAGCATAATCCTGCATACACACAAAAAGCGAAAAAGTTAAAATCTGTAAGTTTCTCTTCCAAAGAGCATATAGCTGCTCCTAATAAAATGAAATGGATTCTAAATCAGATCCATCGCTATCAACACAGTTCTCGACCAAACAAAGGAAATGTAACTCGAGCCTGGGTTATTTCATATCATTCAAAAGAAACAAAGCAGAACAGCACAAGGAGCAGGTGAGAAGAACAGGGCATGATCTACAAGCAACCAAATGAACCCAGCGCACAATTCACCAACTCACTACTCAGAAATTCCGCATTCTCGTGAAACATTACTTGGATCGAACTTCTAATTCAAAAAAAGGAAAAAGTCTTTTGTGTTTTGCAACAGCCAACGTGAGAGAAAACCCCATCAAAATTCAAATTTTTTGCCAAGTGCAATGAGCTAGGTAGCATTTGTATGCGATGGTTAAAATAACACAAAAGAAAAGAGGAATAGGAAGAGGAAAAATCGAACTAAGGCATGAGACTACCACCCATGAAGTATCAGGATGAAGTAGAATGGCCGGAGATTTTAAATCTTATCCTCAGCACACGATTTCAACTCCCTACTTAGACATTTCGCATTCTCGTGAAACATTGCGCAACTCCAACTTTTTGTTTCCTTTTGAATCGGAATGGACAACATAAACAATAGACCATTCCACATTGGCGTCGCGTGAAGCAAGAGACTGAAGAGACAACCAATCGTTCCACATTCCCGTGAAGCATTATATGACTCCAACTTCAAAATCCAAAAATTTCTTCCTTTCGAATCGGAACGCCCAAAACAGGAAAAGATCTCTCAAGTTTCAGAATTTTTTGCAACAAGCTCAGCAGCATTTGTATGCAGTGGTTAAAAGAAAACACAAGAAAAAGGGGGAGAGGAAAGGGGAAAAACCGAATTAAAACAAGAAACCGAAGAGGCCACCTACCACGAAGTACCAGAAATTGGTAAATAGCATAATATTTCAGATCTGCTTCGCCTCTCCTCAGTTCTCTCCGTCAGCACAATGCAGAGGCGACCGTGAGCAGTAAGATCAACTATGAACCCCTAGAAGAAATGCTGCTCTGCCACTCGCGTCGCCGACCGAGAACCGACGTACTTCGAGCAGCGAGGTGGATGTATAGGGATGATTACGATGAGATCACGGCGTGAGGAGGAACGTAGCTGGGCTTTGTATGCGTCTTCCTCCGGAGGACCAGCAACAACGAAGAGAGAGAGAGAGAGGAAGCGGCAAGGGAGGAGAGGAAGCGAGCGGCGAAAGTCGGTAGGCGGGGGAGTCATTATTATTTATTGGGTAGAAAAGGACGAGAGGGACCCGGTGTCTGATAAAGGCATGTGGGAGGGGTGGAACAGTAGAGCCCACCGCCGTCAACGAATACGCGAAACGGGTAAGCAGCAGGCCTGAGTGCGAAGCTGGTCCCACTCGCTGGTGGGACACCCCGCGTCTCGGTATGCGTACTCCTTGATGATGCACCCGGCGGCGTACCCGGGATTGCACTGTGGACGTGACGTATGAGAATGAGATCGGTAGTGGGCCCTGGGTAAACATGATTGATATCGTGTCGTTTCGTACCAATGGCGCACGCATCAAATTTTGGGAATTTTTTATTTGGGCCCCACAAGTTTATCTTCTTACTTCAATATTTAAAATCGTCAAAACACCTTCAAATTTCAATATTTTACCATTTCATCCTTTACTGCTCGTGAATAGCTCCGACTTCATAAGGCTAATAAAAAAAAAAAATTAGAATCGCCCTCTTAATAACTCCCTGTGATTGTCCTTAATCTATGGATGGAGTGAATTAGATCATAGTTTATCAACATAAAATAGGAAAGCACTTAGACTGTGGTACTTTATAATTTACCGCGTAATGTAATGTAAATTACATTAAAAAATGGATTCATTTGTGTTAGTATAATTTTAACACCGTAATATAATATAATCTGGATTACAAAATATAAAAAAATCTTATAATTTAGATTACGGATTAAAACCTATATAATTCAGATTATATTACAAGGTCAACACAAGTCAACGTCGACGGTCGATAACGAAAGACCGTCGATTGTGACCGTCGGCCACCCAACCATCGACGGATCGCTGCTGGCCGCCAACAACGAATGACGGCAATTAACGACCCACAATGATCAATGACTAACCGTGACCGGTAACAATCGACGATCAATAACATACAGTAAAAATGAATACCAAAGAAAAGAAAATAATTACTTTTGTAATCAAATATTACATTATAAACTTTAACCAAACATAGTAATGTAATATTAATTCTATTATATTATATTACGACTTACCAAACGTAACCAGTTTAAGACAATGAACTCTCCGGATCAATATAGACACGTTACAGTTATTCTAATCTAAAATTGACTCTCCCTTATCAAAAAATAAATAAAATAGAACTGTCATATTAGTAGCCCCCACTATTGCCTCTATGTGTAGAGAGGAATAAATCAGGATGTCAGGTCGCCAACGAAAAAATGCGATGTCATCAGTAGTCTAACGGTGAATTTCAAAAATCAATCCACTGTCATTTCAAACCTTAATACGACAATGCTAACCATCTAGGTTAGCCTCGGGAGCTTGACTCTCTCTTATTCATAAAAAAATATAGAATCGTCACATTATTGGTCCTCCACCGTTGCCCCTACGTGTGGAGGGGGGTAAATCAAGAACCCAGGGCGGTCAGCACAGAAATGCGGAATCATCAGTAGCCTAACGGTAAAACTCAGGAATCGACTCCTTACCTTTTCAACTCTCCCTTATTCATTTACTATATGCATGTTGCTAAAAATTTTCTCTAAATGATCATAATATTATTTTTTTTATATGTTCATTTTCATATATTTACATTTCACTTGAATATAATGGTTTTTACGACTCTCCTCTTTAATTATGTGCTCGTTCACAATTTAATATTCAATTTAGTATAACATAATAGATATAATTATTATTTTATAAAATTTCCTTTTAAATTTTAAAAATAATTATGATTATAAAAACTATCTTTCATTCATTTTAAACATCTTTTATATCCTATAAATTCCTCCGATTTTTTTACGACAATAATTTTAAATACTAAGAACTCTAACTCGTTATTTCTTAACTTAATATGTATCTTAAATTTAAATTTTATCTATCTCAGGAGAAAAAAAAAATTAAAATAAAAA
>JBAMHZ010211314.1:0-14252 GCA_037177395.1 Alpinia galanga | reverse complement strand
TAGAAAATGAGAAATAGAAAATTCTCTACGAACCAAACGCCCCCTAAGTTTTCTCCAGGGATGATCTTGTAATTTTTACAAAAAATTTTATCCCTTTTTCTAATTATAAGAAAATTAATTTGTGATTTATTATTCCCACTTTTGAAAGTGACCAAGTATTATTCTTTTTTTTTTAACGTATTAGCTAGTATAATATGATATGCTATCGCAAAATCTAATATAATTTTACCTTCTTCATTTCTTGTTCCAAACTCATAACCCCATGCACCTTCTCATATTCTTCATTTTTCACTTCAACATATTTATTTAGATAGTCTCTTATTAAAATCATTTCATTTGGTAGAATATTTTATAATACTTCATCTAGGTCGTTCCAAAAATTTAATTTAGTATTTTTATCTAATCATGCTTGAGGTGTATATATGTTAATTACGTTCATAGTTTCTTTCTCCATTATTATCTTGAGAGCTTTAATTCTATCTCTCTTTCTAACTGTTCCTACAACTTCATTGTTGAACGAACTATCTAGAATAATACTCACTCTATTTTTTATTTTACTCTTATCTATGTACTATAATTTAAAACTTGAATTCTCTATCATTTTTCTTTCTCACATATCCATTTTTATTTCTTATACACACAAAATATTAATTTTCTTCTAATCATCGTATTAACTACCTCTACCTCTATTGCTTTATCTGTAAGAGTTTCTATATTTCATATTTCAAATATTCGACTATTAATTTTCCTATAATATTTGTTCTTACTTAACACGTGGTGTGAGAACTCTTACCTATTTAACATTACATCTAAGTTCTCATGGAGATGCATTGGTTTTTGTCGAGATGTTATAGTTGGACCTTGCAACGGGAACTCTTGCATATTTATCACTACACCCGAGTTCTAGAGATGTAATGGTCTTCACCAAGACGTTACAGTTGGATCCAACAACGTATTCTTTCCGGAGAACAATCTAACATTAGCACAATAGTTTAGTAGATCTATTTAATGTAATTCTCCTCTTTTATTTGAGCTTATACAGATCACATGATTAATTCATTATGGGCAAGAGTTAAAATATTATTTATGGATATAAATGATAAATCTGAAACGTTTAGGGACGAAGGTGTATAAACATAAACAAGACCAGAAGAGGGCAAGCCGAGAACGGCGACAGGGTCGAGACCGAGAGAGAAGAGATCGTGAGGCGATGGTTTCGGACGCAGAACTCGTGGAGCGGCTTCGGGAATTCCTCCGCTGCTCCGACCTCTCTACGACCACTACTACTTCTGTTCGCCGCCGACTCGAGGAGGATTTAGGCATCGACCTTTCGCGGAAGAAGGGCTTCATTAGGGAGCAGGTCTACCTCTTCCTGAGCGAGCTCAACGACGATAGGGAGGAGGAGGAGCAGGAGGCGGAGGAGGAGAAGGAGAAGGCCCGTGACGGTCTCGAAGTAGAAAAGGACGCGGAAGAGAAGGTCCACGACAGCTCCGAAGCAAAAAAAGAGTTGAAAGAGGAAGACGATGAAAGAGGAAGTGCCGAGTCGGATAATAGTGATGAAGAGGAGGAGGAAGGAGAGAAAGAGGACGAGGACGAGGACGAGGATGAGGATGATGAGGAGAATAATGGTGGGAAAAGCGGCAGGAAAAGAAAGTGAGTTTCTTTTGTCTTCTCGTCTTTGTTTTTTCTCAACCTCTCTGTTTTGATGGCCACATGGGGAGAGTTCATTTAATTAGGGCTGACAACGAATGGTTGGATAAAAATTGCACTTTTATTCCCTGTGTAAGTTTATTGCAAGGGCTGCATTTCTGCGATAATCAAGAAGCTTTGTGTTTTTTTAGGTGAACTAGATAGGCTAAAGATTTTTAATTCCACTAAAAGGCTAATTATTATTCATTATTTGTTAACAAAATTTCAATTCGTGCATTTGCATTAGTTCATTTAATTCAATAAGCTCTTGTGACTTGGTAGCATCGTGCTGACCATGTTTTTCACAAGTTATCCGGCAACAACATACGGGAATTGTTTTATAAATTTATTTTTATTCTTGATATAAAATGCAAAATTCTAATCAATTTTGGGATTGTTCACTAATTGAGCTTTAAGAAATCAAGGGACCACGTAATGCAGAGATGGCTAATTGGTACTTAAAGCATAGAGAGTTTGTCAAAGTCAGCCTCTGCACTAGTTCTTGGTTGCATATGTTTTGGTTATGTTTTGTTGCTTAGACCTACTTAGAAAAGGTGGGATAAAAGTTGTATATATTATATTCTTTCCTAGTCATATTGCTTTATTCTTTTAATGCATAGTGATTCGGTTAGTCTGTATACGATTATACTCTCCTTGTATTTCTTTGGATTATCATGCTTTGGTTGCCTTTTTGATACATACTCAAGAGTAGTTCCAGGTATTATTTTCACACAAGCTCCTTCAGATATGCAAAATAGAATTATGTATCTAGTTTTCAATCAACCACTTCTTCAATATACGGGTGGACTCTTCCAATATTAAACATCATGATGCTATGTTCTTGGTCATACTAAGTATTTGCAAGGTTTATTTTTGTTATAATGACCGTTTATCCATGCACAGCTTATAATGCTCAGTCAGCATTGTGTGAGCTTAAAAAAGTTAAACTCCCTAGTTTGTTTTGGCTGAGGTTAAACTTCCTAGTTGACTGTGAATCATGTCTTATAAAGTGGATGAAGAATTTGTCATTTCCCCCATTATTTCTTATTCATGGTTTCGGTTTACCTGTTTTTTAGTCAATGAAATGCTATTATATGCTTCCCTGATATGTTTTATTTGGATTCTTAATGTAAGAACTAAGGAAATCAGTAAGGAAGTCAAGAAACGAGGTGGTGGTTTTACCAAACTCTGCAGTCTTTCCCCTTTACTACAGGATTTTGTTGGTGAAACTGAGTTAGCTAGAACTGAGGTAATGCTTATCAAAATTGTATGTAGTTTGTCTCCTTTCACTTCCATTCGGTGTTCTTATTGGTGAAAGAGAGTTTCTCATCATTTTTTTAATTTCTGCTATGCTTTTCTCCTTTATATTGTTTCAGGTTGTTAAGAGGCTATGGACTTATATTCGTGAAAAGAAATTGCAAGATCCAAATAATAGAAGAACGATCATATGCGATGAGAGATTGCACACTCTTTTTAATGTCAATAGCATCGACATGTTTCAAATGAATAAAGCTTTGTCAAAACACATTTGGCCTTTGAACTCTGAAGAGAGTAATGCACAAAACCTTCTTAAATACCAGTCCATTTGAGTTCCTACTGGTTGCATGGTATATACACATGTCTTAAAGGACATTACTTGAACATTCCATATTTGAAAAAGTCACATTTTTCTGATACTGCTCTTACGCTATGTTTACTTTGGAGTTGGGGGGGGGGGGGGGGGGTGGGGTGAGGGGGGGGGAGGATATAAAAGGGAAATACCTGCAACAGTTTAAGTGAAGGGAAAAGGAAAGGAAAGGAAAGAATTATTTTATCTTACTGCTGTTCTATTTCTTTATCTTGTTTTTTTTTTTGGACAGAATTCAAGGGAGAGAAATAGAAATACTCATGCTTAGTTGTGTTTATGAGTTCACACTTAATTTTCATCTGATTCTAGCGGAAATAAAATATGGAAAATGACTTGAATTAAATTCATACATTTTCTCTATTTCCTTCCAAGTAAACAAGTGGAATTGATTATTTCATTACATTTTATTTCTCTCTTTTCCTATCCAAGTAGACAAACACTAAAGACTTGAATGTATAGAATAATTTTCAAGCACTTCTGCTTCCTACTTTCTACTTACAAGAGATAAAGTTTAATTTTGAACAATACTTTTAAATTGAATAACTGATCTTGAATAAATTCAGGGAACTGCTGTTGAAAATTTTGCAAATGATAAATTGTGATGTTTCAATTTGGCATTTACAGGTATGGAAAGAATTATAGTGAAATCCTTTTCTTGTATGTAATTGAGATCAGGTTTCAAGTGTAGATGTATAGGGGTAGGAGCAATTGTATGGGAAATATATATACTTATATTTCTCTTTTTTTTTCTGATGCTATTGTATTTCCACCATGTTCACCAGAAACATTTTCATGGCAGTCACCACAACCTTGAAGAATACCATCTTCTTTCTGTGTAGGGTTAACTGTAATGTTTCTCAGACATCTGAAATTTTTGCAAGACATCCCCTTAAATAACGAGAATTCAATGATGCAACTCCATGATTTAAAATATTTTAAACTTACAGAATCTCTTTCTCATTTTCATTTTGCTTATTTACAAGAGAATTAGAAAAACACAAATTAGTACTTGACTAGCTTGTTTTCTAAGGAGCTTTTTTAGTCTTCTTCATAGTTGGAAATGAATATTTGTGCATCACATCAAGAGCCTGCAGAGATGTTTCCCTTCTTAGAAAGTAATTTGGTATAAAATCTGTTGACATAGATTACCAATAGGATGTGTGTCAAGACAATCATTGTCATTTTTGATGTATATATTATTTTTTCATGTTCACATTTTTTTTTTCTTTAATGATAATAATAGGAATAACCAATTTAATTCATAGTTATTCGAAATAGGTAAAATTTGGATCTAGATGGTAGTTTTCTCTGAGAACTTGAAAGTTAATATGGATATTAATTGAACTCCTAATTAGAGGACTGAACCCTACCCTCTAAGATCCATGGTAGATCCCACATCTATCTCATGCTTGTCCACTCGACTGAGAACTTGCTTTTATAAAGGAAACATGGTAAGGAGATTTAGAATTTCTTAAGGAATAGATCAGAGTTCTCTGTTTCGACATTATAAATTTGTCACTCTTTAATATTGCTTCCTTTCCTGAATTAGCCATGAGACAGCTCTTTACTTTTTGGCTTCATGCACATGGTTTCAGTTTTCATGATTTTTTTGAGCAAGTTACTTGTATGGTGAATTTTCTTTTCAATTATTTATTTAAAGCTAGGTCTTATATAGTTTTTAGTTACAAATTGTTATACTTGAGTATCTTGTAACAAATTTACTTTAAAGCTCATGAAATTAGTTTCAAATACAAGAGTCGACATTGATTGAAAAAACAAAATGAATTCCTTATAGCTTTGAAGGTATAACTATGAAGGAATATCTCTAACTCAGAGAAAATATACGGTTGATCTTTTGCAGGAAATTGTTCTACTTGGATACAAACTAGTAGTACAGACCCTGTTTATATCAAACTATAATATGTGATTATAAGGTTATTTTTAGGTTTCTTGTTTTTGAAGACTTTTGGGGAAAATCATCTATTTACAGTTATTAGTCAGATATGCTCTATATGTTTGGTAAGTTTATTCGTGCAAATGTCTAGGAAGTGCTATTAAAAATCAATGTTTGAAATTTTATAGTTTATTAAAAGATCCCTAGGGAAACGCTTAAGGATTGTAAGAAGCCTTAACATCTAAAAAATATCAGTATGATGGTTTTACTGTTCTGGAAGTTCTATGTAGGATTGTATGGTAATTTAGTAACGTGAAAAAGAAAGAAACAAAGAATTGTAGCTTGATCTAGTGCTGGAAGTAGAATGTAGTGACAACATACAGCTTGTGAGATGATCCTGATTAAGGCTCTACTTGATGAATGCAGCCCTAACATTGAACCAGTGGAAATGCACTGTGATAGTCAGTCATCTGTATTAATCACATTGAAGTTCCTTTCAAGATGTTCTCATGCTCAAGAAGATTGGCATGCCATACTTCCAAAGAATAGATTACTTGCATCCTAACTAAACCACTCAACAAAAGTAGTCTATGTTTTTATGTAACCAGTTGTACACTCCAATTTTAGGAGGACTAATAGAATATTCCTAACTGAACTTAGTCCTATATGTATAATTTCTAGTTAATTAGATAAACCTGGAGGCTGTATACATGATTTGCATTTTTTTGGCTTTATAGAAATAACTCATTTTCTTATTTCTGAGCTCACTGATTGACCCATTTGTAGGGGCAAATATCTTGTCCTAACACTTGAAACAATGGGGTATCTTTTCCACATCTCATGAAGAATCTCTAAATTATTTTATTCTGTGCTTCAACAGGCCCTGCTGCTCCAGTAAAACCAAAAGAAAGTAACAAGAAGCCCAAGAAAGAAAGTGATGGTTAGTATCTCCAAAGCTTAAGCTAGAATCCTCATTATGATACTGCAGAAACAAACTTCTTATTGATCTTTGCTAAATGATCTTAACAGGTCAGCGTCAAAAAGGACAATCAGGCTTTCTTATGCCCCTTCGCCTATCTAATGATCTCATACAATTTTTTGGAACTGGTGAGGATGCACTGTCAAGGGCTGACGTTGTCAAAAGGATGTGGGATTACATAAAAAGAAACAATCTGCAGGTATATTGATTCATTCGGATGGCAATTTTGTTACATGCTAACCACTATTTTAGTTTACAGTCAAGGCTCTCTTGTTCAGATTTGAAAACCAAACTGAATCTTTAGTTGAGTCCAGTTTTAATGAAAAGGTTTGGTTCGCAAATTGAAGCTTTCAATATAAAGTTGGGTTTGGTTTGATTTCCTCAATTCCGAATGAAGCAAATTGGAAAATGAAAGTTATAATTGTAGGCAATACCGATTTTAAAATTTAGTATTCTGTTAAAGTTGGAATCAAATTAAAGTAGATATTATGTTAAAAATTATGTGGATTCGCTGTTGAAGTTAAGAAATTTGAAGATAGCATCATTTTCTAATTTTATGTTCCACGTTTTTTTACAATAAATGAAAATAACAAAGTGAGTATTTTTTTGTTGGTGTTTTTTTAGTGAGTATTTTTTTCTCACTTGATGTTGTTAATAGCATAACCTTTTCATTCATTTGTTCAAGGATCCTGCTGATAAGAGGAATGTTATCTGTGATGAGAAACTTAAAGAGCTTTTGAAGGTTGATTCCTTT
Source organism: Alpinia galanga (assembly GCA_037177395.1). Lineage (NCBI taxonomy): Eukaryota > Viridiplantae > Streptophyta > Magnoliopsida > Zingiberales > Zingiberaceae > Alpinia > Alpinia galanga. The sequence continues at coordinate 7,309 of JBAMHZ010211314.1, read as the reverse complement.
CGTGGGTTCACAGTATCAAAGTTGCTGACACCTCATTTCATCAAGTCAAAAGAGTGAGATGAAACATCTAATACCTTTTCTAAAATACGTGGAGATGGAAAATTTTGTGTTTTAGTTAGCTGACCAATGTATGTTTGAACATTTTGATTCTCAAGATTGACAACTAATGAATTTTAAATTACTTTACTTTTTGTCTATTTAAACAGTTGGATTAAACTACTAAATTTAGGTATAGAGTATTTCAATATCAAAATTTTGGGTCAATATTTGTTAAGAAGCCCTTCAAGAATGATTGACCATCTGTGGACTTTTGACATTGGATTGTTAATTTTGTTTGTAGTACATCCAGTTTGTATGATGCATACACATCATACATAAATAAATTTGGTTGCTGAAACTAGAGGAATTGTATTTCCATTATTTGCTTGAGAGAAAGTGAATTTGTTGACACTTGAAAGCTATTGGCTTATTTTTCTTGCTCTCATATCTTTTACTTTAGTGAGCTATGAATTAAGAAGGCATGAAAGAGCGCACCTGTCAGGATAATCAATATAAAAATTTATTCCCTAAAAGCTTCCTTTCATTTTTTGAACTTCACTGAGGCAGAGCCTGTCGTTAACTTGCTATCTGATGATTATGTTGCATACAAAATGATAGCTGACAACACATACCAGTCAGCTTAAAGTTGGGTGTCATTCATAATATATAGCTGGTATAAGCTGCGTATTTAACTTATTTTAAAGTTTAATCAAATATATTGTAATTTATATTATAAACATTTTAGTCTCAAAATATTGTCAAATGTAGTGTGAACTTAACTAAAATGTCAATGCTGCAAGATTAAATGTCTTCTTACTGCAATATAGATTATTGGTGACTTATGTGATGCATGATGAACTAATATCAGTTTGAATTCTGATATAACTGAGAATTATCTGGAATGGCAAAACTCATGCAGAAAGTTAGTTGGTCTTGATGCTTTTGTTGATGCATTCTGAAATCCTTTTTCATTCATATATCCTGTCTTCAATCGGATAATACAAACAGATTAAGATAGCAATTCAAATTCAGTTCTGGTGATCCATTTTCCAATCTGAGGCATCAACCAATGGAGGAGCTTCTTCTTACATGGAAAAATGCACTTAGGTTATGGACATTCCAGATTCATTGATCCTCAATATCTACTTTCTTACCCTTTCTCCAGCCTTATAATACTCTCTGGGCATCCTGATTTCAATGTCTTCTTGTTTTTTATAAATGGGTGTGTTTTTTGTGGTCGTCCTGTTTTGGCCTCATTTTGTTCCAACCTCAGTTACTGACTCAAGTGTATCATGTGTTTTTTTATTAATATAAATTTGAGAGGGAACCAGCCCTCTCAAAAAACCTTTTTGTTTAAAAAAAATGTCAGGATGGAGATCCGACCATGGGTAGGTCTCAATCCTACACTGGAACAATGGGTGTTTCATGTATGCCTCAAAAGATACTATGATTTAAACAATTAACACTACGTTTTAATTTATGACGTGTGGAGTGCATTACCTTTCAATATCTAGTATAGTATGTTAAGATAAATAATAAAAAAGGAATAGCAAATTCTACAATTAGATAAGTTGAATCCATTATAATTAAATGAAATGAGTGGAGGGAAACCAGAGACAATTCTAGTTGTTGTCATAAAAATGATTTAATGATTTTGAATATTACTAGTTATATTATAATTAAATGAAACGAGTGGAGGGAAACCAAAAACTATTCTAGTTATTGTACTAAAAATGATCTAATGATTTGAGTATTACTAGTTTTATCGTGCATAGAGCCTAGGGGGGAGATAAGATTTCTGGAAGTTGATCTTGAATAGTTGCAACAAACAGTATGTGATGTTGTTGAATAATAGTATTATGACCATTCCGATGATAAGATGAATGACAGTGCTATATGTTAAGAATTAGGTAGGAAGTGCAAGGGGGAGAAGTAATAGTTGTAGGTTCATAAGATTCTAACTCTATTCAAAAATAGTAATACTTTGAATTTGTATAGGCTAATTTGGTTCATATGATTGTGGTATGCTAAAGGTTCAAATTAGAATCTCAATAAGTATGGTTTTCACACTCCTTAACTATGATGATTGAGGGAAGCATGAAAAATGAAAACCTTCTCAAGGAAAAAAAAGAGATAGATGCTGGTGAAATTATTCTTGGGTGTGGAATTTTGAACACCTCATCTTGTTTCTTGCTTTTTGACGTGTGGGTTTATATTTCATTGATGGATGTGCATATCTTGATATTAGTTATTATTCCAACTAGGTTCCTTGTATATGTTTAATATTCATGACTGATACTCTATGCTTAGTTATTGTCTTATTTTAGGCGTTACTATCTTTAATTTGGTATAATTTAGTAAGAATTTATTATCTTTAGTTTGACATGATGCCTTTTGATTTGATTAGAGTATACTGGGATCGGTTTGTTTCTTAATTAGTGTTATTAAGAGTAAGAGTATACTAGGATTTGGTAAGAGTATACTGGGATTTGTTTGTATTGAGCCTGTAAAAGTGCGTGTCTTTATGCATTAAACAGATTTTGATTAATGAAATTTTCCTTTTTTGATTCTCTGTTCTTGATCATTTTTTTTCTCTGGAGAAGCAGTTATCTTTTGCTTTGTCAATTTCATCCTAATTATCTTTGTGATTTGAGGTTCAATTTTGATGTTGCATCAATTCATTACTACCTAATAATGCTAATGCTTGTAGTTGGGACCACAATCTGATTTACTTTCATTGATTGGTGAAGTGAGCAGTTCATTAGGGGAATAAGAGGGAGAGTTGTAAAATCTTCACATACATGCCTGTTGAAGACTAACATTCTTCCATTTGTGTATTAGGCTTGTGCATAGAAGGTTTAGGCTTATAATTTTATTCATTATTTATTGTCTATATTAATCTGTAACAAATTCTAGTTTCATTTGTTATGTGGCAAACATTTTGCTTCCCTCTCTATTGTAACTTTCTACTTTGAGCTATTGGCAATATCTCATTCCTTTGAAGCTTGACTTGCTGTCCACCTGAAAAGCAAGTGAAGTTCTAATGGTTGTGATTTTTAGTTGGATAAGATAACAAGGTTATCTGGAATTACTTTGTGAATAGATATCTTCAATTGTTGCCGTGAGTTAATGGAGATATTTAGAAATTGACAGATGTTTACCTTCTTTCGTCCATACTTGTTATATCCATCAGAAGAAGGAAAAACAGCCAGAAAATCTAGATAGTTACGTCGTATCTTCCATACCTCAGCTCAGTGAACTTTATAATGCCTATGAGATTGTCCTAAGAGAAATCACTATGGAAGCTCTATCATTGCACACCATAAAATTCCTGATTGTCATGCAAAAGTTTTTTTTTTTTTGCTTTAATTTGCTGGTCTTTATCAAATTGCTAGCATTGCTGTTTCTTAAAATCCTTTTGATGACTAATTCATTGACTGATTGGAAATGACTAGCCATGCATTGTCTATTTATAATTAGGGGTATACACAAGTCGAGCCAAACCGAGCTTAGCTGTGTTCAAGTTTATTTATTTACTTATCAAGCTTGTTCAAACTTATTTATTAAAAATCTCGTTGGGCTCGAGCCAAACCCTATTTAGCTTGTTTATCCAGTGTAAAAGAACTGCTTGATTATAATTCATTTACATCCCTATTTATAATTGAAATTTTTAAATTTATTTATCTTGTTCATCCAGTGTAAAAGAACTGCTTGACTTGTTCAATGCCCATTGTATCTTTGGATTCTTATTTATTTTGTCCATTTTGATACTGACATCAAAACAACAGTGTGATGTCTTGCCCCAGCTCAAACCATGAAATTGGCGTTTTAACCTTCTACAGAAGGGATCAACCAGGTTTCTCGTACTGTGTTTTAATCGAAATAGTGCCTTCTAGTATGTGGTTGATGCAGCATCAAACAAATTTTCATGGTTGGCAATTCTGAACCATTTTTCATTGTAGATGCATTTGGAGGTAGTCCACGTGAAGTGAATCCTTAAAGGAATAGGATAATTGCTTCACATGGAGCTACCATCTGGGTGATAAGGTAAGCTGAATGAAGAAAACAATTTACAACTTTCAAATCATGCTTCCAGTTTTAAATTTCCACAGCTACTATCGAGACTCAACAGTTATTCTAGTTTTCATACATCGCTATTGGATATCAGATTTTTTTTTTTAATAATCTGGCCGGCATTATTGAGTTTGGTCATACTCACAGAGAAACTTTCTCAATCACCAAATTACCTTGTCATATACAACAAAATGTGGTTGGCTTTCCACTGTCTTTCACACATCTTCATAACTATGAACTAGAACTGAAGAAAGTATGCTAATTTGGGTCAGAAGTGACAGTAGCTACAGTATGAATTATTGCTTGCAGAATACTACAAGATAATTTTTGTTAGTATATACTTGATTCATAGAAAATCTGTGGCAGTTGCTGCATTTGATAAGTGCAGAAGAAGCATAAGTTTTGCGTGGATATGGTTGACTTGGCCAATTGTTACATGAAGAACTGATGGCCCTTTTCATGCACCAAAAGCCCAAATTCCTCAAAAGTCAACTCCATTTTTTAAAGTAGATATTTCCCCATTACACTCTTATACTGCAGTGTTCCTAGCCTGGAATGTGCAGGAGACTTATCATATGAATGTAGTTTGGATACTTATGGTCAGTCAATCAATGATCATCTGAACTTTATTTACCCTACCTTTCTTCCTTCTCAGGATGTTTCTTCCTCGATCTACTACCCACTGTTTTCTTGTAGGTCTACTCAAGTTTATTCTCTTGGTAGTGACTTGCCAAAACCTATGCGTGTTCAAATGGAAAAAAAAAAAAATTCATTGCTGATCTTAAACAATAAATAAAGAAGTGCTTATTACCCCAGTTTATTATCCACCTGTTTCATTTGTCAAAATATTTGCTACAAAGATTTTTGGAGAGGAATGGTGTGCCTAGTTTGAATGGGATTGATAAGAAATATAATAATTATTGTTAAAAATAAAATAAAATAAAATTTGACTGTAAAATAAACCAAAGTAGATGCTTGAGGACAAGTATCCATTGTATTTGATAATGTTATTTGATGTCTACAGGCATCGCCAAGTTCTTGATGTTTATAGTCTCAATCGGTGTTGATTTACTAACATTTGATGTGAGCTTTACTAACCAAAGTATTATTTTGAATTATATATTATATTGAATACTCGAGGAGAGTTTTGGCAAGTTGTTATCTTGTGATTTAGAGATAGTTTTGACAAGTTATTGTCTTATGATGTAGAGATAGTTTCGGCGAGTTGTTGTCTTATGATTTAGAGATTATGGTTTGAGCTCTGAAAATAACTTTTTGAAAAAAAAATAGATAAAACTGCGTATAATAAATCAAACTTCCTAAAGAGAATTGAATAGGATTTTTCAGCATTTCTCGAGTATTAATGTCATTGTCGTTGCTCATAGTTTATATCCATTGTGAATGCAATTGAATTTAATATGAATATACAATTTCGGTTAAAGACTAAGCTGTTTCGATTGAAGGCGGAGTTGAGAGAGCTGAACAAGAAGAAGTTTGGGCACATATCGGAGAAAGCAAAGCGGGCAAATCAGGAGTTGGAAGAGGCACAAAGGAATATATTATCGGGTGAACCCATCCCAACAAATTATGGTGAAATAAGGAAGCGGGCAACCCTATTGTCGGAGGCGGAGAAGTTGTTTTATCAACAACGAGCAAAGCATACCTACTTGAGGAACTCAGACAGATGCACAAAGTTCTTTCATGATGTGGTCAAGCGGAACAACAAAAGGAATGCGATTATTATGCTTACAAAAAGGAATGGCAAAAGAACAACAACTATCAAGGAGGTGGCGGAGGAATTTCTAGAGCACTTTCATGGGATTCTTGGCCAACCGGAAGTGTGTACTCCATTGGATGGTGCTACCCTCTCGGGAAAGAAGTTCATTACTGCCCAAAAGAACGCCTTCACACAACTGGTTGGGGTGGAGGAGATCAAGAATGCACTGCATGATATTGGGAGTGACAAAGCACCGGGACCGGATGGTTATGGAGCTAAATTTTTCTCTTTGACTTGGGATATAGTAGGAGAAGATTTTGTGGCTGCAATACAAGAATTCTTTGAGACCGGTAATCTTTTGAAACAATGGAATCACTCTCTAATTTACCTTGTGCCAAAAAGTGACCATGCAGAGAGTGCTTCGGACTATCAGCCTATCTCTTGTTGTAATATTTTCTATAAAGTTATTGCTAAGATCTTGGCAAAGAGGTTATCTAAGGTGATGGAATTCTTGATTGACCTGGCTCAAGCTGTTTTTGTGCAAGGGAGAAGCATTGACGATAATATTTTTCTTACTCAAGATCTCCTAAAGAGATACGCTTGCAAATGGATTTCCCCAAGATATATGGCTAAAGTGGATTTACAGAAGGCTTTTGATATGCTACATTGGGATTTTATAATGGAGGCACTTATTGGTTTTGGTTTTCCCCAATAATATTGTGCTTGGATAAAACAATGTGTGACTACAACAACATTCTCTATATCCATTAATGGAGTTATCTATGACTTCTTTGGTGGTAGAAGGGGTTTAAGGCAAGGTGATCCATTATCCCCACTTCTCTTTGGTCTATATATAGAGGTGCTATCAAGAAGAATTAAGGATATTTTGGTTCTTCCGTCCTTTCATTATCACCCAAGGTGTAAAGAGGTAGGTATTACACATCTTATATTTGTGGATGATCTAATGTTGTTTGCAAGAGCGGATGATTCTTCATTAAGGTTACTCGCGGGCTGTCTAGAGACGTTTGGGAATGAGGCGGGATTGCGAGTAAATCCTATGAAATCGCAACTATATATGGCGGGAGTTGATATCAATACAAAAGCCGAATTGTTGACAATAATGGGCTTTCAAGGAGTCTTTCCTTTTAGATATTTGGGTATTCCAATGGCGGCGGAGAAATTATGTATTGCTAACTATGAGCCTCTATTGGATGCGATCACAAGAAGAATGAGTGGATGACCAAAGCAAACATTGTCCTATGCGGGAAGGTTAGAGCTTGTCAAAACGGTTCTTTAAGGAATGAAATGCTATTGGTTTTCAATTTTATCAATACCGGGAGGCATAATTGACAAACTCAATGTTAGTGCAGTAAGCACTACTCTTTGTTTTGATGTATGAATCAAAGTTTAAAGTTAGGTTTACTTGAGTTCTAATATGTATGACAAAGCGTGTAGGAAAGTCCTAGTAGGAAACTAGGC
>JBAMHZ010210995.1:0-14262 GCA_037177395.1 Alpinia galanga | reverse complement strand
ATAACTTTTAAATATCATAAGAGGCTAAAAAGTGTGGTTGCACACTTTCTTTACATTTTTAAGACTTTCCTCTTCCACTTCATGTCCTGATTTCAGAAATTTAAATCCTATAGGTTCATCAATGAGTTTTGGTGGCCTTAGCCAATTCCGATTGAACTCAATTCAAGTTCGATAGATTTCTGCAACGACTCTAAGTTCAACCATACCCTAAAGTCTCATCCTCAAATTTCCCTAGCTTTTCACAGCCTAGTTTCAAAATTCAATTTTCGTGTCAATTGAGATGCACTCATAATTTCGCGTAGGAAGCTCAGAACGAAATTTGCTCACCATATAAACATTCTATATATTTTTCTCTTACACTCTATATAAGAATTCATAATGTCAACTCTTCTAGGTCTATTAACAAGTTTCAACCAAAGCCTATTGATGTACTTAGCCTGCTCTTATTAAACCTAATCCAAATTCCGTAGGTTTCTGAAGTGACCCTGTATACAACCGTGTCCTAAACTCTCATCCTCAAGGTTTTCCCAGTCTTGCACAGTCTAATTTCAAAATTCAGTATCCGCGTCAATTGACACGCACCTATAACTTCGCTTAGGAGGCTCAAAACTAAATTTGTTCATCATATAAACCTTCTATATACCTTTTCTTCCACTCTATGTCAAGGATTCATAATTTTAATTCCTTTAGTTCCATCAAAAACTCATTGATGGTCTTAGTTAACTCTTATTAAACCCAATCTAAGTCTCATAGGTTCTTGAAGTGACCTTGTGTGCAACTATGCTATAAACTCTCATTCTTAAGGTTTCCTTAGCTTTACATAGCCTAGTTTCAAAATTCACCTCCATACCAATTGACACACACCCATAACTTCGCATAAGAGGCTCAGAACCAAATTTGCTCACCATATAAACCTTCTATATACCCTCCTCTTCTATTCCATATCAAGGATTCATAATTTCAACTCCTCTAGGTCCATCAATGAGTTTCAGTCAAACTCATTGATGGATTTAATTAGCTTTTATTATGGCACTGATTTTTAATTTTTAAAAATCGGTATCACTGTGGTATTAATTTAACAAAATCATCACCACTTTAGTGTTATTTTTTAAAATCAACATAATTATGGTGCTGAAAATTAGCACTATAGAATTTTAGACTTTAGCAGAGATGTAATACAGGAAATAAGTGTGTCATTTGATAATTCTCAAACCATGGTACGCCTATTGAGAAATATCAAAGTTTAAGTGTGCTCTTTGGTAAATTGCCGAAAAGAAGCCAACATAAAGCTTTTCTCATCATATGCTAATTACTTTGGTTCTCTATTTTTTCATTTCTAGAAATTCAAATCTTAAATGTAAACCAAGTAAGAGGGTGCAGAATCTGTCGTATTCCATTATTCAGAAAGACTACAATTGTTACAAAGTTTTTGATCAAATAAGAAATAGTTTATGATAAAGTGAACTGCAAGCATAAACATCTATGTTTTCAGTTTTTCTATCTATAAAAAAATAGGCAACTTCAGTAAAGCTGGGTCAAACATATATATCATCCTTCTTAACACATCAAAATAAAAGTGCCATGACTTGAGTAATATGCATTGAAAACTAACTTATAAGAGATATAAATCATTATAAACTGAAATGTTGAGTCTAAAGAAGAGTTTTCCTTTCTTAAAAGGAAGTTTCTTTTTAATAGTCAGGTTCAAACAAAACAAAATAAAAGATGCTCATACAGCTAAGGAAACTGAAGCTTGGAGGATGAGAATGAAATTTGCTGCAAACCTTTTCCAACAATAAGACCAAATTGTTGCCAGTTAAGCTTGTTAAATTGCTCCAATCGTGTGAGATTTAAAAATAAAGCAACAGGCAGAAATATGATAAGATTAAATAGACCAATAAATCCAAGAAACTGCGCGGTGCTTGCTTGACCTTCTCCTTTTTTCTCATCAGGCAACCTTTTACGAATAAGTGTGATATAAATGGCATACAGTGCAGCTGAAAAGAGAGCCAAAATGTCTCCAAAAAGAGGATTTGCTGCAACTACATTGATTCCATTCTTCGAATCAGCTAGACTCACCATTATAGTTCCTCCCATGCAAAGCAGAACACCTGTTAGCTTCAGCCATGTGAATGTTTCTCCTAGGAAAGCTAAGGCAACCAAGAAGGTGAAAAGGCTTGATGTGCTGCTTAAAATAGTATTTGACTGCAAAATAATAAACACAATTAATATACTATTTTGACAAATAGGATAGATAAAATTCTACAGAAAAATGATAGATAAATGAATGGTGATGTTTACTGTGACAGTAGTGTACTTGAGTGAGAGATTGAAGGTTAGTTGAGCAAAGAACCAAAAGGGGCAAATCAACAAGCTGACTATAGCAATGCGAGTACGAGTCCAACGTCCCTTTGAATCCACTTGTTTACTGTGATCATCAATGAGAACAGTTGGCCCTTGCTCAAAGGCTGATTCATTAAGATTGTGCAGTATGCTATCTCGATCTTGAATGCTGGCAGCAAGTTCTGATGAATTTTCCACCACGACATGACTGATTGCATGAGGATGAGCCTTATGATCACCATCTTGTAGAAGATTTACATTCTCCAGATCATTTGATTGCTGAAGATCAGGATTACTCTTGAATGTGAACCATGATTTAAAATTTTCACTTGAATTCTCAAAATACCGACCAATTTCAACAATAGGGATGTAAATTACAAATAACGAGTTGCAGATATAAGTGAGCAAGAAAGGAGAAACACCAGAGTCAACAACAGATTGCACTATATAGCTAGCAGCAATCCATATCGTGGCCACTGCAAAAATATATATCAATCCTAAAGTCCAACGCCATGAATCTGCCTTCATCCACTTTCGAGCTGATTCGCACAGCTGATCCATATCAGGCTGACTCAGTTTATGCCATCTTCCTGATAAAGTCTGAATTGTTATATTCATAATGAACACTTCCACTGGTCTTTCTATTACCAATATTGATAATTATAAAAGGAAAAAAAACGAGAATAAACTTAATGTACAAACAATTACCACATACTTTTCTTGTCCAAAGTAAATTTGATTCAGAAAAGAATTGACATTAAAGAAAATGCTAGGATATATCCCTTTGTATTTTACATAATTGTTATCTAAAAAGAAATAGTTTTGGAAAAAATATGTCCACCAACAAAATCTTTGTATATTGACAAATTGGCATGTTATAAAGTTAAATTTTGGCATACTAATCATATAGTCTCTACAGTATCTACCCGTGAACTACTTAGTTGAATTACTTGATCACTTAAAGTATACAAAACAGCAACATCCAACACTGAAGTGACCAGTGTCAGCAACCAATATTAAACTTTTTCCCTTGGCAAAATTGTTTCACTTTACCTCTTAGACTCTAAAAGATCATTGCACTGTGTCATGGTACACTTTCTTGACCTGAAAAAGTTAAGCAAACACGATTCAAGTCCAAACTGAACCAAAAAAATTGCACTTAAGGAATTCAACTAAGACCTGATAACCTAGTAGTGGAGCCCTAACCAAATTGAGTGGGTGCAACGATATCAGAAATATGGTTGTTCTTGTGTTAATTAATGGTGTCAAAAATAGTTTTAAATGCATTTTTTGTTATACATTATGAGTGATAGAATTGCATTTCCATTTTTTTTTTGGTGCCAGCAATTGACCCAACTCTCAATAGTGTGTCTCAGGCCATAACCTCCAACTAGGTCCCCAATCAATCCTTATTCAGCCAACCTTGTAACTAAGTTAATTAACTCCATGAATGATGAATCACAACTCAGTAATCCATGTGCACATTAGGAGTCCACACGCCCATTTTATTCAAACTATATGAATTTCTGAAATTTTAGCACTGACATGCATTCTTCTCCTGTTGATGCATATTTAGAAGTGAATTCAAACAAATCTAAAATGACCTTACAGTATTGTCTTGACTCTTGATCCCCTACCTTGATATCCACGGATTATCCTTTATATAAATTCAATGAACAGAAAGAGTCAATTAATAGGAAACTAATGGAATTCAATTTTGTTTCAATAGTTAATGACATTAACAGATTTTTTTTCACAAAGAAACATAATTAGTTATTACACAAAAGGAAATCCTTGCAAAATAAAGACACACACACCGCCAGTGGTTGCTCTTACTACCCCTTCACCTACAGCTGAATACATGAACTTAAATACTTGTATAAAAAAGAAAGAAAGAAAGACATTAGTGCCTCATGGGCCAGATTCTGTCCATAAAAGGTACCTATACATGATTGTAATTGTTCTCGCTGCCGTTAATATCAATAGGTATCCAACATACTCAAGTAATAGCTTGTATACATTTAAAAAAAAAATGAAAATTTCAATATCTTTGTGGATAGAACGTGGTCAATCGCACAAACCACTTAAACACATTCATCTTTTATTAAAGCATAGAAGAGTGATAGAGCTTTACCTCCGATCTGTAACAAAAAAATATAAGGGAAATCCAACAGCGATACGGCAGGCGATCAGCAATAATTGAGGACAAGCAATCGGTGGCTTCCCCTCCGGAGATGATGATAGATGACGATTAGCGTGCGTCGCCGGAACAAAAACAACAGTAGATGGTATTCGCCAATGAATCCAAGACGATTCAGTAGAGCAAGGAATGCGATCAGAAGAAGGGTTTCGAGGGCATCCGAAGAGATGAGTTCGGCGAAAAACGCTGCGAGATCTTGTAGATGGAAGAGGCAGTTTGGGTTTCGGGCAGCAGCTAAATGGACGATTAAAAAATTAAAATTAAAAAAAAAGGATCGAACGGTTAAACTAGTTTAATATATAAATAATTATAAAATCGAACGGTTAATAATGGATCTCACTTTTTTATCTGCAATTCCTCAGATGCAAGCTGGATTTAAAAAATGATTAAAAAAAACTAATTATAAATCGAAAAAACAACATAAATCTGAAATTTGCAAATGCATTTTTAAAAAGTTCTGAGCACAATTTAATAAAATTTAAAATTCTTTATGTCCAGGTCAGCCATGAGGTAAGACCCAAGAGATATTCGTTTCGGGCTCATTTTTTTAGAATAGTTTAAATTATTTTTTAGAATGGCCTAAAAATTAGTATAGAAAATTAAAAAAAATAATCTATTAATAATAATTTTTTAATTCAATCTAAATCATCAAAATATTAGGTACTACTGCTTACTCTTCGAATTGTGAAGAGCTAAAATGTTATGTAAAACTATATCCTTAGCTAAATAATGAAACAAAATACATCTATACTTTGAATTATTTTTACTAATAATAATGATTTTACTTATAATTTTAGAGACAATTTATTAATTATTTTAAAAAATTTATTAACCTCCAGATTACTTTTTAGAGGAGATGATTGTTTCTATCAATATTTTAAAGGAAAATTACCCATTATTGCGGTAATGACTTTTACTAGTATTATAATGTTTCTATTACATGCTTTGTATCTATTTGGTTGAATTAATGTACTATTCAAATTTAAAATAAAAATACAACATGAGAGAATATACAAATAATTCTATAATTGTTTTTTAAAAAATATAAAGTGTAATATTAATTAACATTTTTAAAAATAAATTATGAATGAATTTGTATTAATCCATTTATGTTTTAAATGGTGCCATCCCAAATTTCAATTTTTTTTAAAATGTTGTATTTGCTAAGAATTAAAATTATACAAAAATATGCTTGGAGCCACAACCTACGCAAAACACTCAACACAGCAAGTCAACTCAAACCACTCGACGTGCCTAACCCGACTTGTCTGCCCACCTAACTCATTAAAGTATTTTGGGAGAAGATTTTACACAGTAAAGTATTTTATGCAAACCAAAGAGAGCCTAAGAGGACAAAACCTGTTTCCGTCCATTTAACTCTATGCAGAGGCTGTCTTTATTCTACCAGATCTTCCTTTACCTATAAATCAGACCATTTGGCAAGTTCAGTGAACAAAGATTGGGATTGGATTGAATTGACACGAATAAATGGATGCACAAAGCTTCCTAGCATGAAGATGACATTTACAACAAAGAAGTACAAGAACATCAGTTACTGACAGCCAAGGCTCGTTTCTCTTGTGAGTTTGTTGGTTAGCAAGAGACGACGCGGCCAAAATGCCAAGTGCAAGCTCTCGCAAGTAACCTCCCCCAATCCCTTCCAATCTTATGGATATCAATTGCTCACACTTTCTGTCAGGTTTAAGTTTATCTTCAAGATTCAAGCTTCTGCAAGTTGCATCTGATTCAAAGTCTTGACTTTGATCTTAGCCTTTGGTAACTCACATGAAAAGGGACTTTAGGAAAAAAATGTGACAAAGATAGATCACAGATTACAAACTGAGCAAATATCAATGGTGAAGAGATGACCGCAGCAAAATCTCTTTAGAATAGACTGAATTCCTCGTGCAGGAACTGGCAGCTACCAAGCAGATTCTTGCTCAATCTCTGTTATAAACACCATCGAGACTACACCACCACAAGTAACAATTCAGAACAGTAAATTGGTATAATGGCTTCCATTTCTTCATCCCCGAGCAATTACCAGGCTCTTCAGTCTTCTCCTCAATATCCTGAAATAACCATGGATTTATGCGCTGAGAGAGTATTGGATTCGGAGGAGTCTTCTCTGAAGCATCATGAAGATTTGGAACAGGAACTGGTATTTGGGAGTATAATTGAAGGAAAGGTCTCTGTTTGCAGCCAAAGCCATGAGCTTGTGAGAACTCCAATCCGTTTGCACGGCCCAGGCTGCACCTATCCGTGCTGTGCGTGGCCAGTGCATTTTTAAATTTCTTAATCTGTATTTTTTGTTTTACAGCAGAAAATTTAGCTACTATAGGGAGAGTTGGGAATGTTGCAATTGAAGGGCAATTCAAATGCTAATTCTATATTGTGATTATCAAATGGACAAGGAAAAAAGGGTGAAACGCAGAAAGGAACGATGAACAAGGATTTGGATCTTACAGTTGCATTTGTGCAGATGAAGCTGCAGAGATAACCTTGCGCTCTGCGGTAAAACCTAAAAAATGGGAGAACATGAACGTTTAAGCTGTAACACACAGACTTGTGTCGTTCGTGGTTGATTTGGCGAAACAGGACATTAGAATCCATCTCTGAACTGGCAAATCTACCCAAGAAAAAATAATCATTTTACCGAAGCCACTAACTACAATTTACACTGAAAGATAATCTTCACTCAATATAGTTAGAAAACTAAACCTTTGGGTGGAGAACCCGAAAGCCTTCACATCCAGGGAAGAAGAAATCTGCAATGGCAAGTTTGTCGCTAGCTTCCAATGAAGTGTCGACTAAAGCCTGTGCCGAGTCGATCACCTTCATGTTGGAACGGAGACACTTTTTCCCACCATTTCACATTTTTATTAACACAGAGATATCTGCAATCGCAAGAAACAAGAACATTTAAAATGTTATTAGGGATCAAAAGATTGAAAATCTACATAATAATTAGGGTTTTGCCAATCGAACCGAAAAACACATTAAACATACACACAGACGCCAAAAAAAAGATCGGGCAAAGAAAAGGTAAAGCTAAGAAACATGTAACCTTTTCAGATCAAGATCAGGCAACAAAACAGGAAATAAAAGGATTCAAAAGAAGATGGAGAAGAACCCTTCCAATGTGAAAGATTTGAACATTTTGCTCATGGCGAGTAGGAATATCAGATTTTCAAGCTACTGACCTGAGCAGAGATCGAATCGAGGTTTCCCCTACCGAAGGGCTTGGCTCCTGATAACCCAACAACCACCCTTCTTCCAAGGAAGCCACTACTCCTCGAAGAGCACGAAGACCGCCAAGGCTCAACCGCACGAGAGGAAGAACCGCGAAGCTCATATTAAACGAGCCGTTCCTCCTCGTCTCGCAGGAAAACGACATGCCTATCCCAAAGCTTCCGCTGCCATCTATAACACTCGAGAGAGCAGATGAACGCAGATCTGCGAATCAAATCGAGCGGTGGCGGGGAGGACGAGCGGAAGCGGAATTCAGAATTTTCTTTCCTAATCGCAAATCGTAGCCGTTGATGAAGACCATCCGGGCAGTCCCGAGCTAAACGGACGGTGTGCTTTTTGTGATAAAGCAGGACATAATCGTGGATGAATGAGGCACCAAAAAAAGACAAAACCGTCGCTGCAGGACCGGAGACCCTCGATTTTACCCGAAGATGATAGACACAGCGCCTGTGCGGGACCCGTACGTACTAACCGGAAAAGAATACCCGTAGTGGCAGGAAAAACCTGTCCATTGCAATAGCAGGAAACGGACAGATAACTGGGCCGAGCCCACTAGGGGGAGCTGGGCCCCTGTTGTTCTTCAACAAATCACTACGGCCATTGCCTATTTTCTGAAAAATTCTTGATTTGAATAATTCGAAAAATGGACGACTTTCTGATTTATTTATTTTTCTTTTTCTTTTTCTTTTTATTTTTTACAAAAGCATCTTAAAACCTCCAACAACATGAGTCAAATTCCCTAATCAAAAGCACCCATGAGATGAAGTCAAAAAGTAAAGTTTAGTTTGAAATTTATATACATGGCATGCCAACTAATTCCAGTCCAAAAATCTAACTCGATGATGAATGGAGACATGATATGTTCCTTTCTTGTGTGGCGTCAAAGCCATCATATTAATAAAAAAAAATATTTATTTTTTTAACATATATATAACAGAAAACTACTTGCATTAGATTCTTTTTCTTCAATAAAAAATTAAAAAAAATGGAAATAAAAAAGACCAACAAGTTATAGTGATTCAGGTGGATGGGGAGCATCACCACCTGTCACTTCACTTGGGGTCAAGTTTGGTTTATCCCCCTCCTCTACCTTATGGGTCAGGGTTTATGAATTTTCAAGGTGTAAATTAAATTTAAAATATTGGAACATTAAGAGGATATTTTACTATAATGCACTCCTCACACAACAAATTTTCACTGAGTCTTTTTTTTCTTCCTATGATATTTGTTAACTAATGTTTTATTCCTTAAAAATTAAAATTTATAATGTATGTATTATGATATATCCCAAATTAATCATTTTTAAGTATTTATTTATTAATTACCTATCTATCTATATATCTAAGTTTTGACATAAACTAACATACAAATCAATTTAAAACGCATATCTTATCATTTTGTATATATAGCATAAACTAATTTGTATATATAGTGAATTCATAAATTTTCTTATGGCACATCTTAAAATATTTATCTTTTTCTAATTTTAGATTCTATCTTTTAAAAAATTGAAAATCGAAAATTTTCAACAACAAAAAAAAACATACTTTTGAGAAAATTATTAAATAGGATGAGGTGGGTCAAATGGGAATCATTTCCCCTCATTCTTCAACTAAAAAAGTTCATCTAGAATGCAATTTTCAATTAATGCTAAACAAACAAAGGACTATTCCCATAACTCAATATCTAATTAAAATTGTGTCTTTTAAGCACGCATATCAAATTAAATTTAACCAAATTGGAAATTACAAATTAATAGTTTTGTCAAATGCTACTGTTCTAGAAGTGGACACGGTGCATTTTTAAGAAATTAAAAAAAAATAAAAATAATTAAAATGAGAAATTGGGTAGGAAGGTTCAAGTCTTGTTTAGCCCTTAGAGTCTTCATTTTACCAAACCTTATCCTTTCTTTTTTGAAGTGGGGGAAGAGATTAGAAATAGTGGACACCAAAGGATGAAGTCATCCCACATTAGTGATCCCTCAATGGAATGGTTCTATCTAATCATCTATCTAATCATCTTATATTGTATTGTTTAAATTAAACCTAATTGCATCTTTGATTCATAGGTAGTGATGACGGATGTGGTAACACATGGACCAAGTCTCTAATTAAGACTTGATTTAATTAATCAGAGGTAGGAATCAATTAATAATTAATTAAAAGAATAACTAATTGGAGTGAAGCATATGATGAGGTTGTCCACTTCCAAATGGGAATTAAGGATATCTCTCTTTTGGACCTATTCTCTATATATAAATTTATAATGTTAATCTAATTATTAAGTGTTATATCTATTAATATATGGAGGAATATTCTTACTTATCCATTGAATATATTCCCTTGTTTGGCGCATGAAATGGTGGATGGTGAAGAAGGGTGCAAACTCGCTAAGCCCTTGAAATAATCGACACAAACACTTAGCTTGTAAACAAAAACAATGTTCTATTAGGGTAATTAACAAAATTAATCCATATGAAGATATTGAATATTGCACTCGCACTAGCTATTCATCATATATATTCTCATCTCTTTTATATAGATATCTCCTACCTTTAACCAAAGTTAGACAAAGCATCTTCTTCCTTGCACTCTTTTGGTGCTCATTAATTCATCACCTTCCTATAAAAAAACAACTCATTCAACGTAAGGGGAAAAAAATTGATGTTTCCATATTCGACAAGTTATAGATCAAGATGCATGATTTTGTATGTGAATAAAATCAAAATGAAAGAGAGAGAGAAGAAGAAGAAGTAATGAAATCGCTAGGCAATGTCATTAATTATATTTCATTAGAACAAGAAATTACAGCAATTACAAAAGAATAACTAAAACTCCAACATTAGCCAAAAAAAAGAGGAGAAATTTGTATCTACAAAGTGAGAGTATATGTATATAATACTCATTGTCTCTGATAAATAAGACATCAGAGGGTTTGGTAACTGATAAGAATGATTCTACCATAGATAAGAATCAACACGACCAAATCTCAAGTTCAACTGTAGAATCCATAGCAGCTGGTCCAGTCGTCGAAATCGCACCGCGACAACACGGAGGAGATATCGGTGGTGTTATGATCGGTGCTGAGGCTGGTATCCTGCGAAGGGCAGCCCAAGGATTGGTTCGAGCTCTGCTCCGCCTTGCAGTGCTTCCTGATGATGGCACTGGACGCTGCAGCTTCCTCATTGTAATTGTCCCAAGCAGCCAAAGCCCTGAGCATTGCCTCATCATCGTGGTGCAATAAGCTCAACTGATCGTGAGCAGGATTAACTGAGATCGTCGTCATCTGCTGCTGCTGCTGCTGCTGGTTCTGATCAAAACCTTTGAAATCAAACAGTGCTGCTTGATCTTGCTCGAGGAAGCTTGAGCTCGGCACGTCGATCATGCTCGAGTAGTCAAGATAATTGGGGAGATCCATTAGGGGAGGCAAGGAGGTAGACTCCAAAATCCCATCGGGCGTAGGGCTTTTCTTAAATGCTCCTAATTTCTTGTGGAACACCCTGCACACAACCCACTCATCCTGCAACCAACCACGACACAATTCAATTCTCTGCTAAAAATTTCAGTTTGCTTTCTAGGATCATAGAATTAGGATATATTAATTGTACC
This sequence comes from Alpinia galanga, assembly GCA_037177395.1. NCBI lineage: Eukaryota > Viridiplantae > Streptophyta > Magnoliopsida > Zingiberales > Zingiberaceae > Alpinia > Alpinia galanga. The sequence goes on along the minus strand of JBAMHZ010210995.1, from coordinate 2,859 downwards.
ATTCCAGATTTGGGGAGACTGGGGAGGGAATTTTTGCCTTCCAGCCTGAACTCATGCATGATCCAATTGGACTTCTCGCCCTTGGGGGCTCTTCCTTTGTAGAAGACGAGGGTCTTCTTCATGCCGACGAGCACACCCTTGCCTCTGTAAATTTCCTTATCTTTTCCTGTGGCTTTCCAGTAACCGGATTTGGTGGCCCTGTTGGTCCTCATCCCTGTAGGGTACTTCCTATCCCTGTGACAGTAGAAGTACATCTCCTTCTCCCCTACCTTCTTCGCCTTGCCTGCGCGCTTTAATAATCAACCGAACCGAAACAAAATCGAGACCGAGAGGATCGATCAAGAAACTTACTCGGAAGATCCCAAGGCTCACACTTGTTGAGGTCCACCTCTCCTATGGCCCTCGCAGTGAAAGCATGATCGAGGATCTTCGGTGTGAGGTAGTGGGTGACGATCTCTTCGTCTGTGGGGTGGAATCTGAAGCCCGGGGGCAAGTCCATGCACTCATCCGCCATTGTTGCACCTCGAGAGCAAGCAAGGAGAAGACCCAAAGAGCACTTATGAGGAATATGGTATGGTAGAATACGAATTGGTGGAGGGATTATTAACAAAGAAGATCAGAAGAGAGGGAAGAGGAAGGACTTATATAGAATTAGGAACACAGTGACATATAGATATCCTTGTTGCTCAAGCCACTTGCAAGAGAAGCCTCCATGTAAAGCGTGTCCCGCAACTGGCTAGCCATTATTTTTTAACGTTGCTGTCATTTCTCATAATTTTTTTTTCTTCTTCTCCTTTTTACACCATTAATTGTTATTGAAAACACTGTTTTTAGCTTGTTCTGGCCTCTCTTTTTCATCCTCCGAATTAAATTAAAGTAATTGCTCTCCTTGACTGCATTCAGGAATATCCACTGCTAGTTGACAAGGAGGTGGTCATCTAGGAAATTAAAGGTACCCTAGACCAACACATATCTTGCATGTGAAGGTAATATATATTGAGATAATTAAGGTGGGGAAAGAGGTTCATGCACGACTGGTTACATGCAGCTAGCTGAACCTAATTGATATATCCATGGTGAAGAATTCTGAATTCCTTGCTTTTGGTAGGACTTGAATGCCCTACACTTTTTCTAAGTTTTGGAGATATATATCAACAGTACTAGAGCTCAAAGCAAAGATATAAGGACGAGCTTCTTTGTGTTTGTCAGTATTGTTTTTGAATGCATCAGACCAATTATTCAGTTAATTGTCTTGATATATATAGTTGAACTGAGTTTGATTAATTAGATAAGGACATTTTTGTTATATATATATATAAATTACCTCCAGGTACAAAGCATAAAAGTTCTTGATTCTGCATTCATGGCTTGGAAAGATGAAAGTGATGAAAAAGAAAAAAAAAAAAAAAGGTGAAGGAAAGGGAGCTACAAATGGGCGGGGCCATTTGCTGAGGTAGAGGATATTGTAGAGTTGATATCCGCCTTTATTCTAAGTTATTATTATTATTTTGTTTTTGAAAAAAAAAATATAGATATGATCTAAATAAAAAACAATTAGAATTAATTTGGATCAACCATATTTTATGGTCAGCAACTAGCCACATGCCTACATAAATCCATTTCATATCAATCAATTAATTAAACTATTGAAGAAGGCAGTGATTTTACTTAAAAGGCAATGGACCGAGTCCTAGCTTCAATAACACCTCTAGTTAATTAGCAAGACGTGTGGGACCACCCGCCAATTTAATTAATCGATTATTTTAATAAATTAACACAATTATTTATTTAGCTTAAGCGCATTCTACCGAACACACCCTTTGTAGTTTGTATTTTCCAAAATATGCTCCTATTGTTTCTTTGTCCTGCGGATGCAAAATCATATGTGAGGGTGATTTTGGTAAATATCAGCTACGAAGGTTGCTTTTTTGATAAAATACTCGGATTAATTAATTGATGGTTGCTAATGTTGACTTCGTCGCCCGGTTCGAGCCGATCCGGCCGGTCCGTCTGAGTCGGCCTTCAGCCACCGACCACGCTTCTTTCTTTTCCTTTTATTATTTTTTTTCTTTTATCTGTTTATTTCTTTCTCTTTTTTTTTTTGGGATTATATGTATTGATTAAATCATCTAAATTTCCTCACTTCGAAGAAGAACAAATATTACTGCAAGTTGTGAATCGAAACAAACAAGCAATCGATTAACTAATCGAGGAGAAGGATCGCTTTGCTCTTAATCAAGTGACGCATATTACACGAATAAATGACGGCCAACGACAGTTGCGCCTTGGCGGCGAGCCCACGGCGGCGGGCAGCGGCACTGTCATTGCGAGATACCTGGAAGGCCGCCGTCGTCCTTGACGGCGATGATTAGTGCGCACATGGAAGTGAGAGATTAATTAATCCACTAATCAAACAATTAATTGATTAATCAAGCGACTCGGGTAATTAATTAATTAACTAAGAGTAGGATTAGAGTTTTTTTTATTTAAAATGATTAATTAATTAAATAACTGCAATTTTGCGACGCCATCGAATCTGAATCGGTGGCGGTGAGATATCGGTGAACGACACGTAGCGACCGTGAGATGCGGGATTAATTGACAGCCAAACGCTGCTTGCCGGCCAAGTCTGGGGCATAAGTTTGGGGATATATTAAAGTGTAAGGAACAGATGAGACTTGGAATTAAAAAAATAATTCATTAGTAAACTATTTTTATTTTAAAGAAATTAATTTACATCTCTATATAAATATTAACCTCATATGAATAATTCACATGAAATTAATATAATATTTTTTTTCCATCAAATCACTCAAAAAGAATAATTAAGCTGTAACAGTTAATAGTTGGTACCTCCAC
>JBAMHZ010210886.1:0-14264 GCA_037177395.1 Alpinia galanga | reverse complement strand
TATATTTTAGGCATTGACATGTATTACTTAAACATCAACATTCAATTCAAACTTGGTCAATCTTGAGTAAAGGTTGATTATATCAGCAACAATCCAACTTTATCTCATTAGGTGGGATCGACTATTTTGATTCTTCTACATCATTGGAATCTATCTTTTATTATATCATCATCTATACTTAAATAAATTTTATCTTATTTTATTATTGTTAATCAAATCTTTTTTAGTCTTTTTCTTCCTCGTTTAATGTGTATATTTATTATAATTTCATATCATATAATTAAAGCATTTATTGGTCATCTAAGTACATGTCTGTATCCTCTCAGATGTATATTTTAGAGTTTTTTTTTTCAATAAATATAACTTTAACTTTCTCTCTAATACTGTTATTTCTTATTCTGTCCATCTTAATGATGTATCCATAATATAAATTTAAATTGCCCAAAAATTAATATATTAACTTTTAATCAAAATTAGGGAATAAAAGATTAAATATTCATAATTCCTTATGGTTTTTATTTTGAATAGATGTTCATCGTTCCCCGAGAAGTTTTTTTTCTTTGTATCAGAGAATCTTAAATTTCAATGTTTTTTTTTTCCTGCAGGGGAAGCAAGTTACTATAATAATAGTCCTAATATAAGAACAGCTGGTAAATCTATTGTGCCACAAGACCTCTAACATATTTTTGTCCTCTAGCAGTGCTGGATTGATGAGTATAAATTTTAACATCCCTACCGATGATGTAAATCAATAACGAGCTTGGTCTGTAAAAGGTTGAATCATGAATTTATGTTTGACAATTATCAAATCACTTTTAAAAATGTTTGTTTTTTCCGAAGGAAATGAATTTTTCTTTTACCAAGTTTAGTTACTGAAATCAATCACATCCATTGCGGCTTCATGCGATCATCCCGCATACTCAAGTGGTAAGTCAATTTGTTGGCAACGACACTTATAAGTTTAAAATGATAGTTAGAGAACATCTTGGACTATCAAACATCATTTCTTATACACTTTTCAATTGAATTTTTAATTTATCTTCTTCTTTAGTAGAGACAATTGAGAAAGGTGTTAATATGATAATTCTATATATTTTTTTCTAAAATGACAGCTAGGGATATTAAAACAAGATTTAGGATTAATATTTCTTATAATAAGGTTTACATGGGGAAGAAGAAGGTTATCAAATAGATAAAATGTGGTTATGACTTAGTTTACACTTTTTAGAAAACATCATTGTCTAACTAGATAAGGGCCTAGACTACCTAATGGCTTGTAAAAGCCTCCAATTAAAGTCAATCAAGTTCATGGTCATAGTCGATAATTAAATTCAATCTTAAAATTTGCATGGGCTTAGGGTGTAAGCCGAATGAAGTTAAGATATCTAAATAGATACTGTTAACTAGAGGTAATTAACTCTTAATGCGATTTAGGAGTGGATTGAATGCAAGAGCTTAGAGAATAAACTATTTTTATTCAAACTTTAATCAACTAGATATCTTCAATTGACTATATCAAGATTTAATTGATTAGAAATTTGAGCAATTTTTTACACAAAGTTTTAGTCAATTGATATTTATAAAATCTTATTAACCAACACTCAATATAAACAACACAAGGTTTTACTAGTTAAAGTGAAGGCTTTATTTTGTACTTGTGTGTATATAAAAAAATTACTTGAATGAAATTTTTGTGCAAAGACAATTTGTTCGTCCTTAGCGCCTCCATCAATCAGTTCCACAGTCAATACGAATAAGGTAAATCACGAGGAGTACTTTGTACCCAACCAAAAACTAACATAGTAGGAGGACAGACACCCTGAAAAATTTTACAACCCTCAAGGATTGACCTTTGCTCTCTTCTACAAGTCTGTTGCCACGCCACGAGGCCCTCTCATGGGGACTACTTAAATGAGATTTTGTCTCTTAGTAAAGGAGGGATTCTTAGTGGAATTAAAATTGATATATCATAGATAGAGTAGGAGCGAGATTTAAAACCTTATTAGCGTTCCATTTGTTATTGTTTTATATATTTTTGTTGTGTGTTTAATCTTGACAAGAATAGCCAAATTGACACAAGAGCAACCTAGGAGCAGTAACTCTTGAATCATTTGTCTATATTGCAAGAGAAATCTTATTTTTAGGGACTAGACGGTATATTCGAAACCCAAAAGGTGTAAAGTAAAAAAAATGCAAATTATATTTCCAGTTACATCTCGCTGCTTTATGATTCGTGTACAAATATATAGCCGATGAAGAATGGAAAAGATCTTCCTCTCCTTGACCACACCACGCCTATCACTTCGCTTCTCCTCTCGAGAGCAAGCTAGCGATCCCTGAGGCGAGAGTGCGGGACGGCTTTGGGTTGAGGATTGGCGAACGGAGGAGGAGGAGCGATGGTTTCTTCTTCCCCTCCCTTGGGTTTCATCTTCAAGGCTCCGAACCCGGGTATTTGTCAGCCTCCGCCGGCGCTCGCCCCCGGGTTCGGCGGATTGGGCAGTTCTTCTCGAATCCCCATGTTTTCCAAGCCGTCCTTCCGCATGTCTCTCGAATCTGCATGGGTCGGAATCGAGAGGTCGCATCTTTCATATGGAGCTCTCCGTCCTGGAAGAAATATTGTAATCTCTTACCTCGCGAATCGAAAATTTTGTTTCAAATGCCTTTTTGATTAGTTATTTTACTTCTAGACGGTTTGATCGTCCGCGGGAGATGTTATCTAGGAAAATCTTTTCGATAAACTGATTTGGATTGCTCTGGTACCATCGACCCCAATAAAGTACATGTCAAACCGTCCTTTGTAGATCCAAATTTAGTGCATTTAGAATGCAGAATTACCTACACTATGAACTTCCCGATAGAATCTTTCTCCCGTAGTAGAAAAATACGCACAAGAGAGCAATATAACATGTTCAGTCCAAGCTTACTCCATTAGAGAAAAATTATGTCTATATAATATGAGAGCAAAAAGATAATAAAAATCCTCTCTAAATCCTCCCTTAGGCTTTGATCTCAACATCGATGGAAAAACTCACCTCAAGTCCTCTCTGGACAACACAAGCTCTCCCTTTGAGAAGAAAATCTTCCTCTCTACAAACAATTTGGTATCCCACAGTCACTATACACACTTTAAGGTATCCTTTAGGTTCTAGAATGCTCCCAAGGTGACAAAACCTATAGCCAACTTGTTACAACTGACCTACCAACAAATTTCCTTTGGAATAAACTTCATAAATAGGATTTCAAGTCTGCTAGGTAGTAGCTGAGCCAGCTTTGTCAGGCGCTGCTGGGAAACTCCTTGCTGGACTGAGCTGGCCCAGCATTCTAGCTAACCCAGGGAATGGACTACTATTCTTCAGAGATTGGTACTGATTTTTGTTAGTTATGCTTGTTAAATTGATGATCCTTATTTATTTAAATGGATGAAAATTTGAAGAAAAATTATAAGTTAATTGGCCCAATTCTCTTTTTTTACATTAACATAAACTGACTGTAACTTTGATTTATAAAAGATGGTTTGTAACTCTTTCTCCAAATGTTGCTTGAATATATACATTTATACCTCTTAAGTCTAACATGTCTATCCTTTCATATTCTTAAATAAAAAAAAGAAAAATTCTTTGCCATTCGCTAATAGTTTCCTAACTTGACCTTTTTGTCCTCTTTGTTTGACCGTATAGGGACACTGTGGTTTTGCTAAAGGAGATAATGATGACAGAGATAATTGGAGTACTGAACAGAGAGATGGTTTATTTTCATCTGGATCATCTGAAGAAAGTGGTCTCCAAATTCCAACTCAAGCTCAGACTCTTGTTGAAGGTTCAGTCACAGTGGCTGTTCCAGAGTACAAACCAACTCCAGATATCGATTACCTAATGGTAGTGTCTTAAACAAGTTGAAACTTTGATTACTTCAAAACAACAATATATCTCTAAAGATTATCTGTTTTTTGTGCCTAATTTTTTACTTCAATATATCTAGTTTTTGGATGGTCAACTCTACATTAAACTTTAATCATGTATCTAATAAGATTGTCAAATCAAGGTCTGTATTGTGAATTTTATAGAATCATAAATCATAAAGTTCATATAAAAAATATAAAATATTTAACAAATAATTATATTTATTCAGTATAGTTCTAATTCAGTGATAGGACCAAAAATAGCAAAATTTTCAAAAAAATTTCCATAAATAAAAAAAAACGAGCAATTCTATAAGCATGAATAAAATTTTATTGACCATTTGTTAAACTTGTTGTGCTTAGTGTGTCTTGTCAATTTTTTTAGGGTTCAGAGTTGGATTAAAGGAAAATATTGACCGCTACTTAAACTTAATAAGTATAATAAAAGAAAAATGTCTCATGACCTTGCAATCATCACATCTCTAAGAATTTAAGGGCTTGTAAAAAGGTTACCAAAATGACTTTGATCCAGAACTTATGAATCTTGTTTTTAATGTTCTCGAAAGTGAATTTCTTTACTAGCCCAGTATGGGATTCACAATCTCTAGAGTGTGATGGTTTGTTTGAATTAATGGATAGGCTCGATTATCCTTTTTTCTCTTCCAAAATTGGACATTAGTTGAATAAGCATTCAACTTAAACTAGGATATTAGATGGAAGAGTAGTGACTTGAGGAACAAGGTAAAAAATGAACCAGAAAGTGCTTTTACTCTATAGTTGTTCTTTCCAAATGAAATATGCTTACCTTCCTCTCCTTCTAGTGATTCAAATACATAAGCATTCTAGGCAATGGATAGATATAAAAAAAGGAGACTGACCACCAGATGGCTGATGACTAAACTGAGCGATTTCACCTTTTTTTGTTCCGAAAAGCCAACGGTTTGTTTGGGATTCATTCTCAATCATCTGATGAAGTGAATTCACCTTCGTAAGGTGAAGCAGCCTATGATGCATCTATGTTTAAACGCATAAAAAATTTATACAGCTTCTTCGCCTCACATTCCTTAGCATACTTAGTAGCAGCTTCATATCCACAGGGACATTAGCGTAGTTCTTCAACACATCCCACAACTCCCTTAGCTTGGAGTTATAATCGTCGTCGTCATCGTCATCGTCATCTCTTGCCTTAAAGTCGTGATGATGACCTTATTCTAGTGGACTCAAAGAATGTTACCTTGGGAGGAATACTCCTTCAGATTGTCTCATAATATTTTCACCTCCATAAGGATAGGCAATACTCATTGAGTCTTTTCTTCAGAGAGTTGGACATCCGTGCAACCATGATAGCATTACAAGGTCACACCTCATACTCCAGAGTACCCTTCTCTAGCTTCTCCATCAAACCATCAACCAATGTCAATTTATTCTTGACTTGAAGAGCATTTTGCATGGCTTTGGGATCAAGTAAGATAATTCTTCCCATTATGGAGACACAAACTAAAATGACTCTGGGGTTCTTTGACAAATTGAGGAATAATGGGAAAGGAGAAATGAGATTTTTTTTTCATTATCCATGGTCAATTAGCTTTTCTCTCCATAGTTTAAGACTATGATACTATGTATATTTAGAGGATTTAGGGAGAGAAGCATGAATACAAATTGACAAAATGGCAAAATTGTAGGAAGAAAGAAATGGATTAGTAACAGATTAATTGAAACTTCTAATTTGCTCCTTTGCATTACATTCCTCTCTTTATATAGACATTGGCTTTAATGAGAATGACTGTTGACATTCCAAAAGGGTTGCCACTTTAAAAAAATTTACTATGTTCTACAGACAAAAGAAGTTGATATCATTACTATAAAATAAGACAAGTTTCAATATGCACTATGCATGTTTTGACAACTTTTACTGTTCTAATAGTCTTGGTGGTCATTTTATCCAATACCATGTGACAAATTTTCTTTTGCCATACATCTTGACTTTGAGTCTTAACTCTTCAATCTTTATGTCTCTATCATAAAAAAAGACAGATTAGTGTACGAAGTTCCCGCTAATGTGATATCCCAAAAAAAGGTTGGACCATATTAGGTCTATTATACACAATTTTACCCTGCATTATAAGAGACTATTCCATGATTCGAATCTATGACCTCAAGGTCACACAACAATAATTTTGCCATTGCGTTAAGCCTCCCCTTCCTTTATACTTTTATCATATAACATAAGATTCATCCATTCTTTTATGATTTTGATTTATTTTTTTTAATGTATTGAGTTTAATTTAATTTCTTATTAGGTTATATTTACCTTTAATAAATTAGATTTAACCTCTAATGAGTTTTCATTTAATATTTACAATAATATAAATTAAATTTATATCGAATTGTATTGAATTGAATTGAATTGTCCTGTCTCTTTTCATTTTTGGTTCATACATTTTATTGTATGAATTGTAATATATCATATGATATAGATCATTAATTTTATAATTCTGAAAGTGGAAACAACAACAAGCTCTAGGTTATTCCTCTATGCCATTGTTGACTAGATTCATACATTACTTGAAGAATATTTTATAGGCTGACTTTTTTGCATGCATATTTTTGTCATTCTGCATTAATGCAGGGTAAAGTTGGATACAATAGATCTAATATCTGATCCTTCTCCGAAATCCTATATTAGTAGGTGCTTCGTGCATCGGGTTGCACTACATTCTTGCCATCTTATCATAGATTTGAGGGAAAATAAAATGTAATGATTTTGCATTCTAATGCTGATAAGGTTTTCCAGGAGCTTTTGGCTATTCAACAGCAAGGACCCAGACCAATTGGATTCTTTGGGACACGTAATATGGGGTTCATGCATCAGCAGCTTATTGAGATTCTCAGCTATGCCATGGTTATAACTGTAAGGTCTTCTCATGACTTCAGTTTTGTGCTATCTCAGGTTTTCTCCAAATTTCATCAAGTGCTCTATTAATTCCTGAACTTCATAAATTCCACTGCAGAAGAACCACATTTTTACTTCAGGAGCTTCTGGGACTAATGCAGCTGTTATCAGGGGTGCTTTAAGAGCAGAGAAGCCAGAGTTGCTCACTGTGATCTTACCCCAGAGCTTGAAAATGCAACCACCTGAGAGTCAGGAGTTGTTAGCTAAAGTAAGGCATGAGGTGCTCATTTTTCATTCATGTATCATTCTTTTGCTTTCTTGTTTCTCCCTGCATGCTTTTGTGCCTTCCCAATATGTTTGCATTTCTTGCAAAGATCTTAATTGTTTTTGTAACTTCACTATCAAAATGCGGCAATTATAAACTTTTCAGTTTTTGTTAATCTTAGTTTTTACAATCTATCTTGTTGTTTGATTAAGATAATAAACTCTATCTATATCGTATAAGAAGTTCTAATTTGGTCTATTTACCTTATTGTTTAACACAATGGCAACAAAAATGACTTGGATTTACAAGTTCCTAGCTTGCAAGTATAAAATTTAGAAAATGTTTGTCTTAATTGGATTGAATTTCATTGACAATTTTCAAATTTGGTAGGTTTCTACATATTGCTTAAGATTATATATACACATAGGAATACTCTTACACCTCCCTTAGATGTGGGTGAGCAAATTGAACTAGACAAAGTCCACTTGCGAACGAAACTAATTTAATTTATATTATTCTTTGATTCAAGAGGATTTGAACTCTAGATCTCATCTAATATCATTTTAATTTTGATTGGATTATCTCTTATCCCTTGAGATTAAAGTTTTGGGAATGGATTTAGTATTTTTACTTTTAACACCACCTTGACCCGTGGATGGGCAAATTGATCAAAGTCCAACAACAACAACTAAGTCTTATCCCACTAGGTGGGGTTGGCTATATAGATCCTCTTACATCATGGGCTCTATCCCCTACTATATCTTTCTCTTTCTTATTTGATTTGTATATCTGTAATAGTTTTACATCGCCTAATTGAAGCATCCATCGGTCCTCTAAGTACATATCCATATCATTTTAAACGTGTCTCCCAAAGTTTTCTTTCAATAGGTGCAACCTCAACTCTCGCTCTAATATTCTCATTTCTTATTTTATCCATCCTTGTATGTTCACCCATCTATATTAATATTTTTATCTCTGAAACTCTCATCTTCTATTTATGTGCTCAAATCATAGTCCAACATTCAACTTCATATAACATAGCAAGTTTAATTGCTATTTTATAAAATTTTCTTTTAAGTTTGAAAGGTATTTTACGATCACAAAGAATATCTGATGCTCTAATCTATTTTAACCATCCTGTTTGTATTTTATGGAAGACATTTCTCTTAATCCCTTTATCCTTTTGCAAAAATGATCCTAAATATTTAAAATTTTCTATTATAGATAACTCATTGTCTCTTAACTTAACAATTATCTCATTGTATCTAACATAACTAAATTTAAATTCCATATATTCTATCTTTATTCTACTAAATGTAAGGCCTTTTGCTTCTAGTGTTTTCCTCCAGGCTTCAAGTTTAACATTTACTCAGTCACGTGTCTCATCTACTAAAATGATATCATCTGTAAATAACAGGCACTATGGTACCATGTCTTGGATGTGTCTAGTGAGTTCATCTATGATTAGTATAAAAAGATAGAGACTTAAAGTTGAATCTCGATATAACCCTATCTTTATGGAAAATATTTCAATTAATCCTCCTAGTATTTTCACACTTGTCATTGCATCCTCATACATATCCTTAATTATTTTAATATATGCTACACTAATACTTTTTTTCTAGAATTCTCTATATAATTTTCCTTGGATTCTATTGTAAACTTTTTCAAGATCAATAAATATCATATGTAAGTTTTGTTTTCATTTCCAATATTTTTCAATTAATTGTCTGAGAAAATGTATAGCTTATATTGTCGATTTTTCTGACATAAATCCAAATTGATTTTTGGTCACTATGATTTCCTTAATCTTTTTCTATTACTTTTTTCCATAGTTTCATGGAATGACTCATTGATTTTCATGGTATGATCAAAGTCCAACACACGGATGAAATTAATTTTATTTGTGTTATTTCTTCAGTTTAAGAGGATTTGAACTCCATATCTGTTCTAATATCATTTTAACTCAGGGAAAAAGATCAAAAGGGTGCCCTTTATTTTGAAAATCATCTAAAAGGTACCCCTGTTTTGATAATTAATGTGTCCCATCTTTAATAATATGTCCATGATACTCCTTTATCTTGATTTATTGAAAAACAAAAGTTCCATTGACATTTTCACTTTTGCTGTATAAAAATGGTTCTTATTTAAACAAAAATGTATACTAAATCATTCACTATTCACAAGTAGAGTTAGAATGGTTTTTGTCTCAAATTAGCAAAAGCGAATAGATTGTTAGTTTGAGAATTTTGTATATAAATTGCAATATATTGTATTTCAATTAGTGAATATTCTCTCATTGGGAGTTGATAGGTAGTAGAGAAATTGGAATATTTTTGTTTTAAATTAGTAAAAGTGAAAATTTTATTGAAGGTAAAGAGAGCATGGTGGGTATTTTGATAATAAACAAAATAGGAGTGTCTATTTGAAGATCTTAAAAACAAATGGTGTTGTTTGTTTACCCTTTCAAATTTGATTAATTTACACTCATCCCCTTATATTAAATTGTTGGGAATTGATCCAAGTTGGTTTTTGTCTATGCTCTTGACACCATCCGGAGGCATGCATGGGAAAATCGAACTTGTCTAAGTTCAACACATGGACAAAATATATATTTTTTATAGTATTTCTTCAATTTAACAGGATATGGACTCACTATATGCTCTAGTATCATTTTAAATTTGATTACGTAACTAATAGCCAACAATCAAGTTGTTGAAAAGGATTCAATCTAGATGTTTTACACTATTAACTCCTAGGAATTTCAATTTGCAAATCAATTATCATATTATCATTGAATCACATATCTTATTGTGTGGTGGGAGATCTTGAGTTGCATGAGAGAGACTTATAACACCCAAATTTAGTCCCACATGGTGAGTTGTGGGCTAATAGACGAGGCTTGTAAACTTAAATGAGGTACCTACTACTAGATTGTGCTTAAGTATTTTGGGCTAGTGGTTAGATCTAACAAGTAAATGGCCCAACTCTCTAGTCTAAGCAGCTCATGACAATTGGTATTGGAGCAAACATGGCTAGTTGTGGGCTAATAGAGAATCTTTGTAAACTTAAATTAGTTAGCTAACTTGAGCTTAAACATTTTAGACTAATTGTTAGGTCTGACAATTTAATAACAAAGTTACTAATCAATTTAGTTTTTATTGTAGAATAGTTGTTTTACACTTTCTACAACACAAATTTAGGTTGGCCAGTGGCCAGAGCTCATATCTTGGTCAAATCCTTATGCAATCTATTGAATCATTGAAACATAAGCTTAATTTGTTAGAATCACCAGGTTGAAAGTTCAGACACTAGGTTGTTACATTGAAATTTCTTCATGCACGATTGTTGGTTTTCCTTACTGTGGTTGAAATAAGTGGAAATCACCTATAGGGATACACTTCTGTTTTGCATGGAATATGACCTGGTAATTCTACAAACATTTTGTGTCACTTCAAGAGAATTTAAAAAAGATTGTTGTATTGCATTATGACACTCCTACAATCATCTTGACTAAGTTGATAATATTCTTTCCTTTTAATTCACAAATGCATCTACTTTGATTTTTAGCTAAACTTAGTGCTGGCCTATTTTCTACCATGCTACATATCTTCAGTTAGTGTACCAGTAACTTTGACTCTTCCCTTCTCATTTCCAAGAATAGGAATTTACACATAATAAAACTTCATTAGATGCTTTGTAGCATCTTTTGCTGCATTACTATTAATTTGCTTCATTCTCTAACATCCTCTATGAGCAATAGACATTAATCCATAGTGTTTTAGGATGTGATACTGGTAAGCACTTTTATGGTAACTCTTCCTGAAATGCAGGTATATTTTAGGCATTCTCTTCAACTTTGCTCCTATGTCTTTTTGATTCTACATAACCAAGTCTGTAAATTATGTTGTTTTCTATTTTTGGTAATTTAAGGCTTTGCTTGGTGTTATGTGGCACTGAAATTATTGATACAGTTTATTAAGTTCATCACAAATTCAAGTAAATAGATTAATCAGCAATCTTATCTTCCAGGTCAAAATAACATGGTATATCATCAGAGAGCATAATTTGAGCGCTGGAAATATTTCTACTGTATCGTTTTGAACATATTTTACCACTTAACTTGCAGCTTCTTACATTAATTGTTTGATTGAATATTGACATTGATATTATTATTATATTTATTAAATATTTTTTAGGTTCAAAATCTGATTGAGAAACCTGAAAATGATCAGTTGCCATTGATTGAAGCTAGCAGGTTTGTTTCTACCATGTTTCCTAACATAAACATTTAATTAACCCACCCTTTATTTTTTAAAGTTTTTTGTTGATTGTACTGATTCAGGAAATTTAGTAGCAATTCACAAATTCAGATCATTTTAATATGACCAAAAAATTAGCAGTCTGCTTTCCTTTTTTTGCAATGTTGAACCAATTGATTGCTTCAAATTCCGCTACATTTCTGAAAATGGTCATATTTCTGTAATTTCATAATTTTGTTGTGAAAATATTAGCAATACAAATTCCTGAGATTGTTCTATAGCATTAATAATATAGATCTGTGCTGTATGTATTCTGTAGGGTCAAATTTCTTCTTTACCCTCTATATTATTGACTAGAATATACAACATCTACTCTTTAGCATACCAGGTCTTAACCAAAGACTCCATTACTGGTGCTTTTTAAGCCGGTAAAATTGGATATTCTAAGAGCATATTTGTTAGTACCTGGTTTGTAAAACAACACATGCCTCTTAACTTTATCATGTTAGATTAGCTTTTGTGTTTGTGTTGTTCTTCACATTTATATTATCTGGAGCGTTACATTGATTTAGTTATAGAAAAATATGCACATCAATAGGGTGAGAAGATTTTGCATAATTAGACAATGCATCAAATTTCAAATTTTCACTTTTATTTTTATCTTTTAAAATCCATTGTTCAGTTCAGATACCAGAAACCTATAGAACTAACTCAATAGGACATGTATTGTTGTTCCTTTTTTTTTTCTAATTTGCTTATCCCTTCTGTACAAAACTGTTATATTGGCAAGAAAGGCTACTGTTGAATTCTACATATGGTTGGTCTTCTAAGAACCACAAAGGAAATAATTTTCTTTTTAGTATCTCTCAAAATAAAATGCAACTGATGCCTCTGTTAATTGATTCCACTAGCAAAACTGAAAGGGAATGTTACTAAGATTGTTCGACGATTTCTTGTCCAGACCTCCTTATTAGAAATATCTGATGTCCTTTATAGGAATGGAATTGTCTTTTTTTTTCTTCTAATTTTTTGTTTACTTCAACAACAGGCTGTGCAATATGGATATCTTATCAAAGGTACAACAAGTTATATGCTTTGCATTTCACGACAGCAAATTGCTCATGGAAACATGCCAAGAGGCCAAGAAACTCCGAAAAATTGTGACTCTATTTTATCTAGATTGATCTCCATGGTCAGAACACATTTTAGTATATACTGTCTATAGGATGGCAGATTAGAGTCATTCAATTCTTCTCTTTTTTCCTTCCCACTTCAGTGTTTGTTAGTTAGCAGGTTCTTTTTGGTGCAAAAGGAATTACTTGTTACTTTTCATTCCTAGTAGAAAAAAATGAGTTATCAGGGAAAAGATGTGCCGGTATCAAATACAACTGCCACATGATATCGCTGAAAAGCATTGGCTTTTAGCAATCTGTGAATTTTGCATAGCAGAATTATCAACTAGTAAAATGCTCTTCGGGAGGTAAATGTTTCTTTTTCAGCAGTTTTTCTTGAGACATATATGGTGGAATAATTCTCAACATGCACTCATTTTTTTTATGCTTGAATTTGTTTGTTTCTCTATCTTGAGAATGTATGAAGTGGAACATCGTTTTTTTATTAAAAATTAGGAAAATTTTAAATTCTTTTTGGTATGTGGAAATAGAAATTGGTTTTATAGTAGTGGATTTGAGTTGTGAACTAGACCTTTACTAACCAAATTTAGGCCCAAAAAACATGATAGCATAATCTTGACCAGTTTGATTTAACCCAGCTAATTTGTCAGTAAGATTGTATTGGTCTGATTCAGCTCGTCCGACAAAGTTGACTAAGTGAAGCGCAGTTCTAATAGGAAAGTGCCTTGTGGTCAAGTTACAACAGTAGATGGGAAGGACTTGACAGGAGTTCTTTGCTGAGGAGCTCAAATTTGCAAGTTGTTGATCTATTTTTACTTGAGTTGTTGATGGTCTATTTCTTATATGTAAATAAGGAATGTTGTAGCTCCTGATAATTGGTTATTGTCTACACCACTGTTGATAAAAAAAATAATAAAGAATCTCCCAAGAGAAAATTAAGAAAAAAGATTCAGAATACTTACCAATTTTAATATCTGATGCATCTTGTTTAGCCGAAGTTTCAATTCTTCTTGATTGAAGATTTACCAGTCTTTGAATGAGGGAGGAGGGAGGATAAAAGAGTTCCTTCCTCCCTAGGAAAGGAAGAGGGATGCATTTCAAGTGGAGGGGAATTTCTATATGCTGGAGAATAAAGAAGGGTGACAATTGAAGAATTTGAAGGAGAGGGATGTATTGGGGTAGGCGGTGAAGAAGGATATGGTGACATTCTAGGGGAAGAAGGTGCAATGAGAAGGGGGTTGTGGTTGACAATAATGTCTCCCTTAGTGAGAGGTTGATGTGTGTTGGAAGAGTCAAAGGGTATGACTTCTTGAGATGGAGGAGTCTACCCTAAAAACGAAATAGGAAAAAGAGTGAGAGTAGTAGTTGATGAAATTGAGGGTGAAGAAAGTCGGAATATCATCCTGGCAACGATGATACAATGGGGGAAAGGTCATTGATGACGAACGTATTCTCCCCTGAGAAAAATACTGGTTGAGAAGGTGCACCAATATTCAAGGAGATATGGGAAGAAAATTCCTCCTTTGGAGGAAGATGAGGAAGAATAATGAAAGAAATAATGGGTATAGTAGGAAGAGGAAGTATCGGCCATATTGATGAAATCTCAGAAGATTCGAGGGGAACAGCTGGGATAATTGTTTCATCAATCTTCCTTTTCTTCTGTAATGCTCGTTTGAGAATCAGATCACTTCGATAAAGGAAGGCGAAGACACCGGGGAAAGAAAGAAGAAGAAGGGTTTACAAAAGATGAAACAGTGCTGTTTTGGGGATTTTTACAGTGATACAAATATATATCTCCTTAACCAGTGGGGAC
>JBAMHZ010210671.1:0-11765 GCA_037177395.1 Alpinia galanga | reverse complement strand
TGAGATCACAGAAACCATGAAAAAGAGTAACATACAAAACTAAATATAATTTTCATCTAAATTCATATTAATTATTACTTTGCCTTTGATACTTTATAAAAGGGCAATCTGGTACACAAAACTTCCACCAATGCGGAGTCTCAAAGAAGGATCTATTGTAGGCAACTTTATCCTGTATTGCAATAGACAATTTTCGCAATTCAAACCCGTGGCTTCTAGATCATACGGCAGCAATTTTACTATTGCACCAAAGCTCCCCTTCCAACAATAGAGAATTTAAAACAAATTTAAAATCTATTTTGATGGTTAAGATCTTACCAAACATGTTTTATATTAGTTTTGTTTTTTAAAATGAAAATTAAAATTTGAAAGAAAAAAAAACCTCAGTTCCAAACTGGCCCCTATGTTCCGAGACCTCTAAGTTTGGAGTATTTTTGAATTTGCTAGATGAATCTATTCATATCCTTGGCCTCAAAAGGTTCACTATTAATATCAATTTCACCTAAAAACATGGTTACGGGCCATGTTTATGACATTTTTTGGATTAGGTTTATGCTAGTTGCCAAGGACTAACACAACTGTCAACCTGTAAGTGAAGTTTACACGTAGTTAGTTCACAAATGCTACATTTAATTACAAAAAAGAAGTAAAAAAAGAGAGACAAACAAAGCCATTTTGGATTGACATGTGTTCATAAAATATCACAATTTCATGAATGTTTATTCATCAACCTGTGTCCCAATTATTTAAGGACAACCACATGGATATAATCTCTCCATTGAAATTTATGAAGACTATATCTCTAGTTATATTCATATCTTAATTTAATGTATGCTTCTGGTATAAAATAAATAGGCCTCCTATACAACAAGCTTGAGCTAGCATTTTAATTTATTGGTAACTTGTACTAGTTAAGGTCATCAAAAGTCTCACCTATATAAAAATCAGTTGTGTTTCTGAATCAATATTTCAGATAAGTAGGCAAAGATCAAAATCAACAGAACTCACCGTCGCCTTTGTGTTGTTCCAAGTGAAGTATGCCGTGAAGAAGCATGGTTCATTACCTTCAGTGACTATGTACATAGGAATATCTGGAGATAGACCCTCAAGTGGCACTGCATGCTCAATGTATTTCTGAAAAATGGATGTTTAGGGAATGAAAGAGCCAAAAAGACAAAAACAAGCATCCAAGAGTAGGAAATTTAGCACTTATACCTGTCCTACACTAAATGCCTTTTGTTTCTCCTTGGAATCCACATGTTGACCAACCCAAACAAAAATCTCAACATGTGTATCAAGTATCAACATGTCCTCAGTCAACAAATCATCTTGTGAAAAATTGAAAACTTCAGCGAACTACAAGAGATGAAGAGTTTATTAATGAATATGAATAAATTACCCTTAAAGCGCTTCAGATGTCAAATGCTATCAAGGCATCATAAAATTGCATACCTCAAATTTTCCTGGAGTGTCAGGTCCACAACAGGAAGTTGTTGAGCAGTGATGAAGTTGAACATTGTCATTTATATGGTTATATAAAAAGCCGTACTAGTAATGCAAACAATCTTTGATTGGGGAAAAAAACCAACCTTTATTTAATGAAATAGTGTACAAGTGGGGATCTTTAATGATATCTTGAACAACCTTTTTGCTAGAATAGTTTTGCTTTCCACCAAGAGCAAACCAGAAAGAAGAACTCTCTGTTCCCTCCTTGGTATGCTTCAGTGTAACACCTGGCTGTTGGGTAAGAAATTGATAATTATATGTTCCATTATAAGCAGATATAATAATTGAGAGATGCAGTAACAAGAAAACTGAGACAAACCAATCAGAATACTGTGCAATCTTTAATTCAATTGCCAATGTCACATTATTGAAATATGTACCCACAAGTAACATATGGATCACGCAAGATTCAGTATAATGATTATCCGCCAGCGTAGTGAAGCTTGTAAATTTTAAATCTTTATATACTATGAAGTATGGCTATTATAATACAGCAATATGTTGGGTAGCTTTATTGGTTAAAACAGAAGCTTCAATGATCACCTTATATTCCTGTCAACCAGTTAATATATACTGCTTAATGTGTTCTCTTTCACCTAAAAATAAATCTGTGATCAAGAACTTTCATTGGAAGTTATGATATATAATAGACCTCAAACTATGAGTGTGAGCCAAAAGCTGTGACACGTGAGAGAAGGGGAAGAGAAGAATAAAACACATGTTAGAGCTGGACATGAGCTAGTACCAGTCATCAAAGGATAACCATGGTTTCAAATCTTGAGCATGCCAGTGAGAATGGGTAAAAAAAATTTGTTCCACCCACCACCCGTACACAAGAAACAATACCCAAGTATTCAAGCAATTGAGTCCTTCTGCAATTCTGCTTTTGTCATTGGCGCCTTCCATGATCTTGAGTGTCTTTTGCAAGAACAAAAACCTTTCACCCAAGCTGCAAGTATCTTCCACTTCATTTGAAGAAGCCTTAGCATCTTCCACTGTTTTGCAACCCTCTACCTGTTCCTTCCATGACTGTCAGCCCAAGACGTCCAGATCCTTCCTCAACATGACACCACCTCTTCTCAAGCTGCAAACTCCTTCTGTTGACCAGGTAAGCTTCCTCCTCCGCTTCTTCCTCCTCTTGTTCTTCTTTCCCCTCCTCATCCTTATTAGCGCGACTGAAAAAGAAATCATTCCTACTAGAGACCGAAACTCAAGCATGGGTCAATAAACCTTGGTATTGACCATGGTACAAGGGCTGGTTTCTATCTATTTCCTACATGTTTCTTAATGCCATACTTTTGGACTAAAGTATGATTGAGTGCCAAAACTGCCTAACCAGCACAATTTGCGAATATTTTAATCCTTGGGTTTGTTTTCTCTAAAGTTTTTGGATGGAATCTCAATGCCTAACATACTGGTTATTGTGATCAACCAATTAATTGTGAGCTTCATTAAGTGCTCCTAAATTAAGTCTCTTGTAATGCAGGATAAGACTGCGAATGATAGACCCCTCCCCAAGATCTCACATTGGTGGGAGCTTCGTACACTAGACTGTCTTTTATGGATAAATGATCGAATAAAAGAAAACCATTACATTCGTGCATACACACACATAGTTTAATGGATCTCAATAGAAGACCAAAATAATATCTGGTATTCAGTTGCAAAATGTCAGCAAGTGGTAATTGCAAATCTGTATGCAATCTCTTCTCCAAAGCCCATTTCTCCTAGTAGTGTGCAACACATGAGAACTAAAATTAAATGAAACTGCAAAAATCATAGAAAAATAAGGCAAGACATTGAAATAGAAAGTTTGGCTGATTGCAAATACATTGAATCTTCAACAACTTGTTTCAAGTGCATAATTATGCTGAAATGCCATGTACGATTGATGAACTTCAACAATAAATTAGTAACTGGATGAAAGGAGACTAACAAACTGGGACTAAGAAAACTTTCATTTGGAAAGTCACCTTTATGAACTCAGCAACTCTTGCAGCCCACTGCTGCTGTTCCAAAGTACTTGAGGTTCCATGCCAAGCAAATAGAGAAGTTCCAGATTGTAAAAGGAAACAATCGCTGGAGGTTAAGGATGTTGCAACCTTAATGTAAAGAAGCATAGAAAAATTATTCGTCTCAAATTGCTAAAAACCATTCCTACACTAAAAGCTAATGGAAAAGTTAGCAGGCTATTTTGATTGTGAAAACAACAAGTATAGAAGCAATATTCTTATACCAATCAGTAAAGGTAATACAACTTAATGTTGATTAAGATACCAGCTTGTCGCACTATGATATCAATATCTGCTAAGGTGGTCACTGAATTCAGACCCATAGAAAATCCACACTTGGGTTAACTTTCTTTTTAATGCGATCCAGATATTTTGTTCATTTATTGCCCTGACACCTTACATTAGGATAAAACATTTGACAAAAATTTCCTTACAATTCAACAACAACTGTTATCCTCAGAGTAAGTCTAGAATCTAGAAAAAAAAGGCTGGTGTAAATGCAAGAGACCGCAGGGATTGCAGGATTAAGGCAGAATGACCTAAGAAGTTATAAGCCAAAAAAATTATTTCAATGACTCAAATCCTTGGCAACCTTAAAGTGGCAAAAGATCTCACTCACTGTCATGTAAAAGAAGCTTAAGTTTCCATTTGAGACTTTGAATGGAATGGCATAAAAGATAGTGAATCAATAATTTGTGTTTGAAATTCTGAATCATACAATGCTCCTATGCAATTTTCCAAAAACCAAACGAATACTCTATTTTTAACTCTTAACATTTGCATGTTTTAAATGTGGAGTTTTAGACAAAGCAAGGTTTTATTATGTTTCAAAAGTGAATAACAAGAGTTTGAAATAAGAGATTGAGAAGAAAGTAATTGAAGAAAAGCCACATAAGCATACCGTATCAACTTGAATTGCTTTATTGTTATGGAGTGATGTACCAGACACTTGAATAAGTGCAATGCTATCCGAAGTGTAAGTTTCATCATTGATGTTCTTCTCTGCTAAATGCTTTTTGTAGCTAGAGCCAATTCCACCCTAAAGAAGACAAGTCCAAGTAAAAAATACAATAAAACAGATGCTGCCAAACACTAAATCAAAGAAAATCAAGAATCTTCTTGACTATTTAAAACAATTGGTTCACTTTTGCGGTCAAATGGGAAGCAAATCAGTCAATCAAACAACACCTTTAGGACAACCATAGGCTGAAAAAGTGCAATAAACTGAGGTGGCTCTTTGCCTTGAAAGACATAGCCCTGCAGGAGAAAACAATTGATAAAGCTTCTTTTTTTTTGTCGCATGCAAATATACAATCAAGCTAACCAGATACCTGAACAGGTCTTCCTTTCAATGAGTTGCAGATTGAGTTAGACAACCGAGTAGCTGTTGCTCGATCATCCTGGCACCAAAACATATCATTGTACAATTTAAGATTTCAATAAATAAATGTAAGTAAACAAGCTGTGTTAAGTGCATGGAGTTATGAAGAAAGTTTTCATAGATATCTCTCTACCACTCATAACTTCAACTTTAATAGGTTCACCTTGTCAATATAAAACTAACTAGTTGTCTTTCAATACTTTCATATCTTGTGGCTCATTTTTCTCACTGTATCACCTAAGAAAACTCAAAAAACATAAATAAATTATTGGCTATTTGACATAAAAATAATAGGGATTATTGTGAAGATATGCATTGAAAAGATTAAGACATGCAAGTCAATTGGCAGAAAAAAAAACTAACAAATCTTGTATGCACTTGAGGATGGTCAACGATACAAACCACTCCTAATCACTTGCACTAATCTAATATTGGTTGATTTAATGAAAATTGTGAATCTACTCACAAACAAAGAAATGGACAATTTAGTTTTCGTAAATTCAAACCTTATATCTCAGATATCCATTTTTGTACTTCATCAACTTACCTGAACACTGTCCTTTCCTATCCAACAACACAAGTAGTATTCATCTTTTTTCTCGCCGGCACGATAAGTACAGAGGACAATGTAACAATCTCCACCGTAAAATCTACCGATCTCTTCATTTGGAATTGGTTTTTTTGCACCACCATTAATAAGCCAAACCTAGAGTCATGTTTCACAAAATTGGAGCACAATGACAATTAGGTTGAATTTCTGGCGCACCTTACTAGGAGGTCAAAGTAATGTTGTGCACCTCGAGTTTTTCTGATCCTTCAATTAATGGGGGAATTTCCTCGCTTAGAACTGGTACTTTGGATGCTCCCTTCACATCAATACCTTGTTGCTTTAGCAAAGCTACCAACATAATAAAAGGCAAAATGATCACAAATCTGGACCAAATAAATACCAAAGATCAGAAATTGAGAGTTAACTACCAGCCACTTTTCCTCGGGCCTCATCACCACCAGGGGTTCCTGCTCCAGATCCTGAACCCACTGGCCATGATTCAAAGTGGGATTTAAATGACTGTGTCTCATAACCTTGAATAACTTGAGTTATTCGTGTAGCCTTCGATCTATTTTGATTAATGATCAAGTCCTAAAAGAATATTCATGAAGTGAAATTATCAAACATAAAACACATAATTAAAGAAAAGAAGAAAGTCAACTTTTACCTCAGCAGCTTTGCTTATAGCTTTTCTCTCATCAACTTGAGTTACCCGACCAACCCAAATGAATATCTCAGCTCCACAATCCAGCACATAGCATTTATTATTCTCTAAAATTGCTCTGGAAGGATTGTTATCTTCCAGTTTCAACTGACCGCCATTTATACTATAAAGGAAAAGTAATCGTTGGTACATTGTTTGCAAAATCATCTTTTTCTTTCTAGAATTTTGAACTGAAAACTGCTTCATGCGAGATCGACGTCATGGAAGCAGAAATATAAAGAAGGCCACCTAAGCAACTTATATACATACCAATGCAGAGTACAAATTAAAAAGAACAATAGTCAGCCACATATAAGCTTTTCTAAACTAATAAAATGTTTACTTTTCTATGCAACCATACAGCCCAGACCTTTATCAGCTAAAACAGGAAATCAGTTTACAACTTTGCGACATATGTTGAATGTCAACTGTACTATATCAAAGAAATTTTTTTGCAGATTAAATTCTAAAAAACAAAATTGTAGTCACTGACCTACAAAGCATTTCGTCATGAACATGATGAATATTTATTTTTCACATGCAACTATTGCAGAGCATGTCATTATTAACTAAAATAAAACACCAGTGTACAACTTACTACTGCATTTGCATCTTGAATGAACAATGTACAATATCCTAGCATAAAAGTACAAGTCTGAACTACTTTGAACCTGCTTTAGAATTTCAATATACATTTTGTCCTTAAGAAAAATAGAGGTTCCCAAAACAATTTTTCTGGTCCTGTTACAATACTGCAATGGTATAGAAAAACTCATCTATGTTGGGTCGAAGTTTTATAAGACAAGAAATCCTAAAATAGTTTCAAAATGGAATTGTTGGAATATATGGAAACGTGGATTATTTTTTATATTTATGCATAGTACCAATTCATGGGCACGAATCTTGACAATTATGTGCTCTTTAATATTTGGTAAACCATAGTAATTATAGCTCATTCCTCCACATCAACCAAGCCTGAAATATACCTAATTCTAGATGCGGCTAACCCTGATTCCAGATGGCCATGATCATAATGTTGAAAGACATTGTTAAAATTTAAGATTTAACAATGCCTTCTATGAGTAGACTTGGGCACACAGTCTCAAAGCTTTTGGGGTTGATTGATGGTGTGATTTTGGTTGATTGATGGTACGATGATCGCACTTACGAGGGTATTGTGACCGGTGCGTACCAGCAATGATAGCATATGATAAAGTATGTGATTTATTTGCCAAGTCAACTGATCTCCAAACCAGAACATCTATATTACTTTCCTAGGATCCGAAACTTATGCTTTTTTAGAATAAGTATTTTACTTTGCTCACTTTGACACTTACAAAGGGAGACATTTATAAGACTAGAAATCCCAGGGGTAAATTATTCAGTTTCATCATATTATAGGGTTGGGAGGAAAGAGGTATTAGAATGACTAGACATATCACATATCCCACTTGACTTCTAAATGCCCTACAAAACAAAATTCTTTTCACCTATATATGCAGGTATTCTAGATTAAAATGGGATCCCTATGGAGACTGGTGCCATTTTCAATAAGAGGATTCAGCTGACCATATTTTAATAATCTGTGTGATGGCTCTACCGAGGCAATCAGATCAAGGCTTCTTTCTGCACTACTTGATTTCAATTATTCATGAGATCATGACAATCTGAACACTGTAAAGAACTGAATTCTATGGAGATGAATTTGTGTGGTGGGCTTCCTCAATTAGCAGGAAACATGCATCTCCCAGCATTTTTATTCTCATAGCCATATTGTTTTCTAACAATATCTCCAAGCTACATCTTCTTTCATATACTATCTTTACATATATTCTTGTTCTCAATAAATCTTTGAGTTAGCCTCTTTCATTCATCAGAGGAGATAATCGCCTCACCATGCTACAAAGTTGTGAGGATGGAATCAGCTTATATTTCTATCTTATATAAAATATATTAAAGACAAAGCACAAAGTTACACCTCAGTAAATGATAAAATGCATTAAAATATCCTTGTTAAGTGCACATTTTATTCATACTGCAAGTGTATGTTCTCATCCTTTCTGTGTAGAATAGGAGGTTGGATCTAGTTTGCAACTGATTAAACTATGCCATTGATAATGAAGGATGTAGCAATTTATTATATAGAACAGGTACTTGCACGCTTGGTCAGAAATTTAGTATAATAGGAAATTAAGCTACCGAGTCAAAGATGGATGAAACTTATAGGAACAACTTATCAAACAAGGAATTCTTTTCTGATTCCAAGAAAATTGTAATTAAATAAAATAAAACATGGATTTCCATTTTTTCAATAATTCAACCATAAGTTAATTCACCTATAGAGTTTTGCAGGAACAGTTTCCAGAGCAAGGTCATCTTCAGTCAAAACTTTCTTGGCAATTGGTGCAAAACCACCAAATAGCACCCAGAATTCACCAGAATCAGAATCTGCTTGGAGTTTTCCGTCTTCTGCCTTGGTACATGCATAGAGTACATTAAGAAAAACACCATACTGAAACACATGCTTGAATGTGGATATTCAACATAAATCTTTAGTCTCACCAATTATTGCAACATCACATTTCCCGTAATGGTACTTCTCTTTCAAATGTTGAACTACTTCCAGTGCTTTTGCTCTTTCTTGGATATTAGAATTAGCACCATTAAATTGATATATCTTCTTCTCCGTGTCCAGTAAAAAGACATCATCATGATTCAAAGATGAACGGGCAAAAGGAACCTAACAATTTCAAAGAATCGAGCCTTACTAATCTGAACATTAAAAATTGTGAAAATGAGTGGAATAGTAGTGTCACCTGTTTCATTCGAACAATACGCTTTCCTCTGCAGATATATAGTTTAGTCTCAAACTTCTCTTCTTCTGGTTTTTTGAATCCAGAAGCAAAACCTCCTTTGAGAGGCATAATGCATGGTTTGAAATATGACAAGAACTTGTCAGATTCATTGCCTTGAAGTTCTCTGTGCTGAACAGCACGACCTCCGAGTACTGCATCAAGCTCAACACTCTTGATTGCAGCAGACCCTGCTTCATCCTAAGCATAATTCATAAACTCAAGCTCATGAGCAAATAATATAATTTTCAAAACTAGCAAGTCAAAGAAGCATACTTGACTAGAATCTTTTCCAATCCAAAAGTGAATGTCGTACGCATATGCGCCACCTCTAGAAGTTGTCTACACATAAAACATAAAACTTGTTTGCTGAAAATACAAAAAGAAAATATTACCAATAAAATACGGCATCGACCAAGATAAGAACGCAATGACTTCATAAAGCATTCAGACGTCATTGAACAAGGTTAAAGGCCATATTTGTATATGCTAAGGATATGTTCTCTACTCCTCCAACCACTGCATAACACTTTTTCTCATTATTTCTATTAACATAATAAAGAAAAAGGCTAATGTTCTGTAATCACATTTCTGAAGTCCAAAGGTCAGGATTGTTAAAGAAACTGCTGGGGAGTAATAAAGTATTCATAGTACAGAAAATCATGAAAAGTAAAAGCTAAATAATAACACATAAAGTCTCGCCATTATGTTAAACCTCCCTAAGTGATTTATGATCAGGATCAGTATTGAAGATTCAACTGCTGCAGACACATGGGCTGGCAGATTGCCTATACTATGAGCTTGCATGATATATTTAATCCTCCTATCAAATAGAAGGAAGTGACTTGTAGAAATGTCAGTTTTTTCTGAAGAAGTTAGTGATGCCTAAGGAACCCTCTATTGTTAAGAAAATGAATGGAAAAATATATATATACAGCAAAAGCTCAACCTGGGAAGAAGAGGCAACCTGAAAAGTGGTTGCAACTTGTAATGACCACCCTAGATGAATAAATTGATTCATTAACTTTATTGGGCCCAAACACAGTCCAAAGCTTAAGTACAGCTTAAACTTATTGTAGTTCATTTATCTAAGCCTATAGACACCTTGATTGGTGCATAACCCTTTATGTAGAGTAAATTAGGGTCCCCACTTAAGTTTTGATGTTTCTTAGACCCAAAGTCTAACTTATAGTCTAGAATCATCCCTAGGATCATCCTTAATTGACAATTCAAGTGTACGTTCCAAACATCTCATCATATATTAGGTTTGCTCTAATACCAACAATAATGGCCAACTCGGAGAGAGTTGTCTTGTCAAGTTTATCTAGCCCGACTCAATCACTAGCCCAAAGCACTTATCGCAAGTTATTAGTAGTTCACTCATCTATAAGGCCTATAAGCCATTAGTAAGACCAACTATCTTTGGGAAACTATAATATAACAGTCAATTATGAGCCAGACAAACTCATAAGTTTTGCCGTGTGATAGCTACAAAGGCTTTTACCTAACTTTATCAAATTATATACATAGACAAGTCCACAAAAAGATAAATTTCAAACAATTGTCCATTCTTTGGAGTCCTTCACATTAAAGTAATGTCCAGATCATAAATCAAATGATCTTGATATTTGAGGTAGAGATAGATTCACTAATGCACTGGACTACTCTGACTCAAATTCTAGGAACGAGACAACATAATGAAAAGGAATTCATAACTAAAGAGCTTATTGTCCACACCGAACAGTCAATTGAGGCTTATTTTTCTCTTAGATTAGCATTTTTCTCTTCGGCGGAACGGTAAAGTTGCTGCTTCGTGATCTAGAGGCCACGGATTCAAATCCTAAAAATAGTCTTTTGCAAAAAAAAAAAAAAAACGAGGTAAAGCTGCGTACAATGAATCCTTTCCTAGCACCTCGTATGGCGGGAGATTCGTGCACCGGACTGCCCTTTTTTATTAGCATTTTGGTTAGACATGTTAAACTAAGCTTTCCTTGGATATAGGTAAAAGTTTGTCAAAGTCACTTTTTTTTTTACTAAAATACTATTTGTGGTGCTGTATTTTCATCAAATTCTATTTGTGACACTATTTTAGCTTTATTGACAATTTGTATTTTTTTTAACTAATCAACCTGATTTTCTATGTCCATCAAAAGTCAATCGACCGGATTTTTCAAGTCTGTTCATGATCAAAACATCTTGTTTTCCTCGGCAACTGTAGTGTAAAATCAACAGGAATATCATAAAGAATTTGATTATTGTTCAATCATCCTATATTTGGGTCACAACTGTAAGATTACTCTCACTAATGTAAATGCCACTCATGCAACCAACAAAAATGAACAAGGTACAGAGAGTACCTGTAAGATTATGTATGAATCTCCTGAGTAGAATTTACCATAATCAGACTTTGGAAGAGGTACAGGCTGAAAATTCTCGATGCGCCAAACCTCCATCCCACTATGTTATGTCAAGTATTTGACAAGAAGCCAGGAAAAAAAGGAAATATAGGAAGAAAAAATAAGAAAATCAGGTAAAACTACTAAAAAAAATTGTACTGGTGCACTGTATTGCATAATAAGAAAGGATACACTCTTTGACCAGCTCCCTGAAATGCAGGATCAAGAGATTTTGTGGAACTAGACATAGTGCAGCAACCTGTTATTTTGCAAGAGGTGCAATTACAGATTAAAGAGTCACATAAAGGGCATGAAACTTCACCACAACTTAATAAACTAAAGATAAAACTATTAGAATCAACAGT
>JBAMHZ010210562.1:0-14269 GCA_037177395.1 Alpinia galanga | reverse complement strand
TGCCTTTTAACTATCTCAAAAAATAGAATGCCCACTTTTGTTAAGATTTTATTAGCTATAGTTTTATTTTTTAAAAACAAAAAAAATCTAATACTTTGCTGACAAATCTCCCAGCCATTTCTTCAATGTCTTTCTAATTAGCTTTTCAATGATATCTTCATGCTGCAGGAAGTGAATGCTCTGAACTCAGAAAAGAATTCACCCCTTCACTGGGCTTGCTTGAATGGGCACATAGAGGTGACGATTCGCACGATTGTGTACTGCCATTGTTAGTCGAAAAAATTGCCATTTTCTCATCTTCATAGTCGTCATTAATCTGGAGATGTCTCAACTATTTGTTGATGATTGTCGAGATTCTCTAATCTACAAAAATCTCCAGGTGGTTAAACTCTTGATCCAGGCAGGCGCCACTGTGAGTTTGCTGAACAGGTAAAAATGAGTCCTGATTTCTTTAGATCGAACAGTTGCAAAACCAACTTATCTTTTCTAATCCTGACTGTGCTCGATTCTTTCGCGCTCGTCAGCCACGAGAGGACTCCAATGGATGAAGCAGTGAGCAGAGGAAAGATGGATGTGATCGATGCGATCAACAATGCGGTCACACAAGTTGAACTGGATGGTGTTCGTGTAGCTTAGTCGTATGAACCAAGTTAACGAACACTTGAACCAACAAGTGAAAGGATGGTGTTTGTGTCATTGCGGTTTGATCTCGACTAGCGACTTAAGAAATCACAACAATGAATCTTACTCATCTTTAAGCTACTTGAATCCTTACCCTTTGGATTGATTGTTAGATTTAATATGAATTTTTAATGCCTGAACAATTTGATAAAGTTATTGTTGTGCAATCTAAATGTTACGAGTTTGAGTTTAGAAAATAATAGATCCTTTTTTAGAATTATGCATTGACAAGAGTTTCATGTTTCCATTTCAATTTCTTGTCAATTTAGCACATATATATGTCATCTTTTAAAGAAAATTGAATCAATTGATTAGAATATTTAGCAGTGAATTAAGTAATATTATTTATTTTTAAGGAATGTTTTTATATATATTGTGCACCAACATTAATGATGTGTTAGATTTTTTTATGTATAAAATGGAAAGAAAGTATACATATAAATTTATTGAAAATGAAAAATTTTATATATTTCTTCAAAATATTTTAAAGTAGTTCTTTGAATGGGAATCAAACATGTTCTGCTATATGTATGATAAAAAAAAAGTTAATGGTAACAATTTTTATATAAAATATTTTTATTAAGAAATATAGGGTTTTTTTTCTCTTTTCAATTTTTTGCTAATTGAGAGTTTATTAGGAATTTGCCAATATTAAGAGAAATCAATAGGAAATTAAGAAAAAAAAATGTTTTAATCAATCAAATCATTTTACTCAAGGCCCAAATGTAGGCCCAAAGCTAAAAAAATTGCTAAAACACATATCAAATTTTGTTATGCAAAAAAGACAATTTATTCGCTCTCAACGTCTCTGTCAACCAATTCCTACGTATCAGATTCTGGAGACTATGGACCCACCACACTAGATTTTAATAAATTCTTAAAGAAAAATCTTTTACTTATAATACTTCATTTCTCGCTTTATATTTATTTTGAAATTCTTCGAATTGATTTAACATAATTATTGTATTTTAAAATTTTCATTTTTGTTCAGTACGAGTTTAATATAAAGTACGTTATTATCTCGTTTTTAATTTTTCTCAAGTATTTCATAGTTTTATAGAATAATTATTATACTCCTAATTAGTTTCCTGTTCCAATTCCTCTCAATCTCTCAACTAAACAGCCAGAATGGTTTTGAGTTTAATGTTCCTTCTATTTTCGTACTACACGCTTCGCGTATCCTTTTTAAAGAGAACAAAGTTCATCTTGATGGTTCGAAAATTAGTCTATGTTTGCTTTTTCCAAATAAAAAGGGGAAAAAAATCAGACCAAATCCAGTTTTCCACAAACAATACGAGATACAAATTCAAATAATTCACATAAAACATGCACGTCAGATCGAATGATAACTAAGAAAAAAAGGTTTGATACTTCTTGTCGAAACAATATTTTCACTCAGTTTCAAAGAAGCTGATTGAGCTAGTGACAATTTGATCCAAGAACAAAAGCAAACGAATTATTGACAAAGCATAAAGATTTTCGATCTCTTTCACAAACAAAACAAAACAAAACAAAACAACAAAACAAAAGAAAGATAGCCATATTTCGAGATCAAGAGATTATAATAGTATCTTGTTTTTGAGAACAAATAGCTCAAGGCAAACCAGAACAAGAAAAGACACTGCCACATGGAGAAGTACAAGAAACGGAACACAATTTACATTCCTGCAGAAGTAAACACCAAATGATGCACACTTACGATGCCTGGAAGTAGATTCCATGGATGGCGGGTGTACAAGCAGTGGTTGTCGATGCCTCATCAGCGATCAATTCCATGGGGAAGAAGATTTGTGTGGTATACCTTGAGAGGATGCTCCGTGGCTTAGATCGAGACTATGGAGCTGTTCCATTAGTTGTGATCTCCTCTCTTTGAAGAAATCAAGTCGGGTTGTCAATTCTGCCAGTGTGGAAGATGCCCCTGCTAGTTGTCGAGGATATTCTGCAGCCTGATGGTAGATTTCCTCAAGTATCTATTTGAGATATTTAGTGGATCTGACAAACGAAAAGTTAAAAAACACTTCACTTACCTCGGCGATCATAGGGGAGCTCTCCATGATAGCTGCCTTGACTTGTGAGGACATGCTGGTTGATGCTTCAATCTCCGAGCTTCTTAAATCGTTCAGACTAGTTTTATCAGCAGAATGTTTCCTCAAAGGTAGGTTAGAACCAGTATATGGGGGTCCTTTTGGCATTGTTCTCCTCCAATCGGTTGCCGATGAACTTTCCTGCAATTTGATAAGAAATTGGATATTCATGTAAAACACCAAAAAAAGAACAGGATTTCCATTGCATCAGTTTTCTATGTTCTCTGGTAAACTATGTACTAGAAAAATTATACAGAATTCGTGCATTGCTTCGTGAGAAAATGATTAATATTGTAAACTGGATGGCAGCACTTGACATTTTAAAATATTCTACCTGGAATTTAACTGCTACTATGAAAATTTCCTTTTATATGCATAGACAATTGATAAAGCATACCTCACTTAGTTGTTTCTTTTCCTGATTACAAAAGGCAAGGCTCATATCGAAATCTTGTTGGACAATCTTCCTGCAACAAGTTCACATAAATGCAGTAGCAACAAGGAATATATAGATATCACATGTAAAGAACTTTCTGAAACAGAAAGTTGAAGGGGACTTAGTAGTTTAGTGAACAAGAAATTAAACAGGTAATTGAAATTCCACATCGATGGGCTATCATCAGCCTCCTTTGGACCATGTTTCCTATGAGGGAAGGAAGAGAAATGGGGGTACGAAGTACGGGAGGACGCCACCTTTTACCCCATTTCCTTGGGAGAAAATGAATGAAACGGATTGAAGAAAAGAAACAATAAGGGAAACACTCCTCTAGTTTTGAGCCAAATGACTTCTGTTCAGATTGGTTGGACAGAAAGCACCAAGTTGGACTCAATGCTGCTAATGGAACATAAAAAAAATATATTCAAAAATAACTTTTCTATTCATCTGATTTTTAATTTATTTTGGTTTTTTAAAAATTCAATTTCATAAACTAAAGAATCATTTCCTCTTTATTTTGCTCCCAAGGAGATGGAGAAGGAAAGAAGTCGGGTTTTTTTTATCCTTACAAGGAAACACAAATAGACAATCAATTTCCTTTCTGCTTCTCTGTCTCTTTCCCTTCATCCATTTTGTTCCACAGTACTTTTCCCACCCTCATAAGAAACATTGCTTCATCTTGAATCGAGCTCAGTTATTGGAAAGTTTGCATTTCATATCGTCATGCTATAAAAAAAAGGAAGTCCAGTGCATGAAACTCCAGCCATACGAAGTCCCGAGGCACAGTCTATTGTATGCAGTCTTACCCTACTTTGCAAAAAACCGTTTCCAAGACTCGAACCCATGACCTTTAGGTCACAAGACAATAACTTTACCATTGCACCAAAGCTCCCTTTCATCACCATTTTATATGGGACGGAAAAAAAAAGTTACCTGACCTATATAATTGAATTGCAATGCATCAAGGAAACTGAGGAACAGAGAGAAAATTACTTTGCATTCACACTAGATTAGATGAAAATTATAGTCCAGTAAGCGTCTATACACTGTTCATGAAATCAATCTAATTACCACTTAATTTTACTCAATGTCGCAGCAGATACCAAAAAAGAAACACTAGCAGTTGGTATAAGTAAACCCATTAATTTAATAACTGAATCAATTTGACAGTAAGAATTACCAAAACAAATTAGGCAAAAAAAGAGGACTAAGAATAAGATGACATAACATAGTAAAAGATATCAAGGAGGACGGATAAGCAGCATTTGGTTAACACTATGATTTTAGTGTACTGACAAAAGGAGTTTATTGCAGAAAGTTCATGGTCAAATAGAATTTATTTGTAAACATTTTAAAAGGTCACTTACTGTTGAGTGAGATGAGATGGAAGGTGCAGATATCTATCACAAGGGGCTGATCCATAGTGGTTTTGGTTTTGTTGGTTGAGTTGGAGATGGAGCTCTGCAACTTTCTGCTTCAATCTAGCAACATCTGCTTCAGCAAGAGCAATCTCCTCAAGTTCTGCCCTTGTCTTTGTAGAATGTAAAACGTGTTTAAGAATTTGATACATTCACTTAAATAAGGGGTAAATTAAGAAAACAGCAAGCAGACCTTAGAATCAATCGTGCGTGAGCTAGAAAACGGTCCAGAAGACATGCTTAAACCAACCTCCAAAGCAGCTCTAAGATCTCTCTCAGCCTGCAACTGCTCTTGCAGTCTTGATACCTAATGAAAAATGATATACGTTGAGAAGATAGTCTTCCTCGAGTTAGCAAGAACTCGAGCAACATTGTGCTGGGAAAATAGAGGAAATTGACTTATTTGAAGTTGGGAGTTCTTAACAAAATTTAAACTAGGATTTCTGCAACACCGATCTGTCCAAGTCCTTGAAATAAAATCAATGTTTAATCAGTATACACTAATGTTTTATTATTGTTTCAAATGCATAAGATTCCGTATAGCTTCCTAGGTCTGACTTGCACAGTTATTTCAATGTTCAAATCTGTTTTAAGAACAGGAAACTAGTCAGCACCAAACACCTATTTAATGACTAGAATAGGAAGATTATCTACTGTGGTTAAGTATTTCTTTTTCGCATTACATGTAACAGCACAAAGAACTGCTAAAATGAAATTGTATGCTAGTGACATACTTATAAACATCAGTACAAGAAGGTATGCAAAAGGTATACCTTACTAACAAGCTTCGACATCAGGCTAAATGATCTTATGCTAGGCAGCATTGGAAAATAGAAGAAATTGTTAACTTGTTGACAGTATGCCAAGTAAAAGCAAATAAGTAAATTATGTGATTTTTAAGCAAGTATAAAATTGACTTCAAAATATGTTTTTAGGAATAATCAAACCCCAGTCACACCACCACCAACACCAATAATTAATTCTTCCAAAATAAAGAGTGTATTTGATTCTCTTCTTTAGTTCTATATTCATGTCTGACCGATGATCAAGGGCTCCTCCATTTGTTTATTGTTTATACTCTATATCTAGGAGCTCTTAGAGCTTAGACGATTTTTCTAATTTATCATTTACAGGTACTATCATAATTTTCTACCAATATAACCATTTTTTTGTACATTTTTATTTTCTAGTCACAAATATTTTCACCGTGTGATGAAGACAGGGAGTCATTGCTGATAGCTTGAACAAGGGTGTAGCTCATAGCAGGTTTCTAAGACTTGAAGCACAGGAATGTATTGGAACACACATTGAAGTGGAGAAAATGTAGCTGGGCCATTGGTGTGAAATTTATTAAATGGATTATATGTGCACTCTCAATAATGAGGCATTTTTTAGCGAAATTGGCTAAGCTCTTCATAAGCACTCCATAGCTAAGCATCAAAGCATGCTTGATGCAGAACAATCCTAGGATAGGTAACTGACCAGGAGGCTCTTCACCATGGAGTCAAATTCCACCACGGGACAATCCATTTGACCGATTGTATAGTATATTGGTCAAATTGGATAATGACTCGATCTTGGTGAGTACCTGGTGTGATTTCAAAGGGAAGGGAATGAGGCAGACTAAAAAAACTAAAAGATAAATATCATCATGCAGATCAAGCAAATGATAGCGCACAGAGAAAATTTGAAGAATGACATCCATTGGTTGATGCTGGGATAAGCATTAGAGGAACAATATAGTGTGAGGAATACCATAGCATAACCTATGTCTATTAATTAGAGAAAAGATAAAGATAATTCAGCTTGTAGGTTTATGTCAACTAACATCGAAGAGTTCCAATAGCAATGTAAAAGAACAATATATGCCAATGAGGACAGCCAGCAAGTAAAGAAAACTGACAAAAGAGTAAGCAAGAAGCTGCAAGCCATGAAGATCATTCAGATATATGGTTTTTTGAGAAATGAAAAATGTATACGTACATCTTGTTCCAGAGCTAAACGACGCTCATGCAAAGCCTGCTTCCGTCTTTCCAAACTTGCTTGCAGAATAGCATTGCCTTTCGCCTAAAGAGAATTAAAGATTGTTTTAGAGTATATTTTAAAATTATCACTAGCCGCCAATTGTCTTGAAAGAGTTACCAATCAGACCTCTTTGGCTATTCTTATCTGAAGGTCGTTCTTTGTGATCTCAAGCCTCTGAATAGCAAGCCTAGCAAAATTAGATTCTAATTAGTAGTAAAAACTTGCTGTGGCAACTCAAGGCAAAATTTTACCAGATATTGCAGTCTATTCAGCCATAAAAGAAAAGAACAACTCAACTAATTGATTTTTTTTTTTTCAGGAAAAAAAAAACTCAAAACCCAGCATCGCAACAAACTCAGGGTATGCTATATAGTATTATGTTTCAGCTTTTGACATTAGCTGCATGGATCTCCCCCACCAAGTGAGACACATTAATGAGAATGTCATTAGACAGTCATAGTGGACTGGCATATGAACTAACAACTAGCAGGTAAAAAATCAGAAGCCAAGCTTATGGCGCTAGTAACATAACAGTGAAGACCTTGATCAATCATAACTGTCAAAATTTGCCATCCGTTGATCACTATAATGATACTCTTAGCAGCACAGTTCATAGGGTACTAAACTATATTGTATTCATCTGTCCCTCTGCCATAAACATAAAATCAAAACTATAAAGATACTAAGAATTTAAAATGAAGGTACAAATTGAATCACAGCATAATATCAAAGAATTTTGACATCTGTGTGCGGAATAGAAAATTCACACACAAGTTGTTGAGAAGCGGACATAATAATTCACATATTATATTCAAAGAATTTCATCCTGATGATTCACACAAAGAGACGGATAATATTATGTTGCATACTCTTAAAGCTCCATAACTTACTCTTCTTCACCAGAAGAATCAACTTGTTCAAGTGGCTGATTCTTTCTGACCTGAAATTAGTCAAATTAATAAATAGATTATCTATACACTCATTTACACAAATATATGAAAGTTTAACAACATGATCGTTATCAAATACATTGACAAAAAAACTCTCTTCAGAAATTACACAGGAATGCTGAAATATGCAACAGAAAGACACAGCCTGTTTTGATTAGCGTATGAACAAAGATAATGTCCCATTCCAAATCATCAAATAAAAGTAACTCCCAAAATGCATTCTATAGTAGAGAAACATTATACAAAAAACGAATTTTACAAACTATTTTTTATCCTAATTATATACAATTAACTGTCATCAAGCAAATAGGTTAAATTAAGGCAAACTTACATTGTTGCGACCCCAAAAATTACTGTGTTTCATTTGCGTATGAGATCCATTCACTTTACTCGAGTATCTCTCAGCACCATATTCAGTTGCATGAGTATGAAAAGAAGTTCCTGGATGTAGGGAAGATAGAATCTCTCCCATTAACAAGGGAGACTCTTGTGTAGGTAAGGCATCAGAGGAATCCTTCTCCTTCTCAATCAGTGGATTCTGTGTACCTTTGATTGAAGAATCTTGCTCATCATAGTGAGTTCTAGATCCTATAAGCAACTCAGGTTTCGTAGCTGAAGCCTGATTCTCAAGAGGAGACTCCACATCGGAATCGTCACCAGCAAAGACCTGCTTTTCAAAGACATCAGTATGGTATTGGATTCCAAACTGGAATAGACCAGTTGATAGTGACAGAGATGGAAGCATGATAAAACGATTAAGGAATCAAGACAAGGAAATTAAAAAAAGCACTTCACGCTAAAATTGAAGCTGAGTTGAATGTGTTGATATAATAACATCATCAAGATTATTCACAATACTAGGATATTGTAAATTCCATACAAGGTTCAACAATATATCCATATTAAAGATCAAGGTCTGGAACTAGAATGCCAATTCATCTGTTAAAGAACTAGAAATAGTCAAATCTAATGCAACTTACACAAATTGACTAGGTTTTCCTATTCTCTGAATGATCTGTTCTTTTCTGTTATGTGGCCTAATCAAACAAACTGATTGAATAAGAGAGCCAATTTTTTCCAGTCCAGATCTCAAAACATAGTTGCATATATCAACAAAAATGCTTTAACTTGGATACATTGTACCAAAATGCTGTATCTCCAAACCTACAATTGCAAAAATTTGGAATTATAAAAGAATGGACTGCCACAATCAAGCTCAATTGCCCAGTATCGGTAAGACTGAGAAATGCTCTGTGAAGTTCAATTTTGTATAGGCCTGTGGCATACAGCACACATCTGCCCCAGGTGTCATACCAAGTTTGATGATGAGCCAAAATCAAAGCATGAACAGCAAAGTTTGGATGGTAGTAGGGAGACTGAATGATTGAGGTAGCATGCAGATCAGCACAAAATTGTCTGACTGGTTGCCCTGGTACCTTCAAGCTGCCTGTCACCACAGTTGGTGAATGGCACTATTTTGAGACACACCAGCTGGAAAAATCTCAATCATCAAGAGACTCTACAACAAGAAGCTTACAACTCCACTGAGCTCCTAAACCAATTAATCATAGACAATCATGTCTTAAAATTCTTGGAACCAAATAACCAGACGTAATCAGTCATTCTATGCTCTAGTCTACCACCGTTTATATGCCACTATGGGACAATAGCTACAAGAACACTTGTATGATAAGAGAATGTTGCAAAAATGCACCAAGTAGAAAAAAATAGGCACCAGAAATCCAAAACTAGACCAGTTATCATTTATTGGCAGACATTAGGAACATGAGCATTAATTACAAAAAAGTATGGTAATTAGCTTGAAATTAACGATCTAAACCAAAATACTCAGACATAGTTCTTTAACCTTGGTATAGCAAACCTTTACTCAAATAGATATCGCAGACAAACATCTCTGAAATTACAGCAAACATCTAAAATACAGTCTAAATGAATCAATCATTGTTAAAAGTATACAATATGTGCAATATAGAAATAGAAGTACTAGAATGTCACCATAAAAATGGAAAAATACCTTGTAGTCGTAAAGATCACTGCCAGCATATCCACTGCTTTCACTCAGTTTTCCACTGAGCACACGCTCATCGTTATCACTTTCCATTTCTGGTTCTGCATCATTTTCTGCATCATGATAGCCATTATCTTTAATATCTGCATTCACATCAACTGTAGATTCTTCACTGCCAGTGTCTCCAGTCTGAGAGTCAGAAGACAGTGAGCATCTCTGCAAGTTACCATCCTGTAAAGGTAAAAGCTAATTGCATATAAGATGATATCCAAATATGGTTAGTGAGATACATTAAGTCAAACAGGAAAAAAAGGTCTAATTTCCTATGATTTCTGTAACTAAACAGACCCTGTTTGGAGCCACAGAAGTGTAAAAACAATTATTAGAACAAATATGTATATATATCAATTCTTTTTTCTGTTGCAAGAATATGATGATATACAATTTGCATAAAACAATAAATGCAAAACATGGATGAGTCAATGGTTATGAATATGGAGAAAAAGAACATCAATAGATCTTAAGAATAACTAAGAGTGAGAAGTGCCAAACTATGAAAAAATATAGAATCTGTACAAAACTTCATAACAATTTTAATCTTCAAGGACCACAATTACAGAACCAGCTCTTCCTAAAAATGTTTAACAATGTTGTGGCGAGTTGGAAGATAGGTTGGCAAGTACACAGAAGCTAGCATAGTGCACAGTGTGGAGACCGATAGACGGGCAACAACAATTTGGCCGAGTTGATATAGTGTATCAGATAAAGAAAGCAGGTAAAGTGGAGGAGTCACCTATAGTGCACAAGATTGAAGGAAAAGTAGATAGTGGAGAGAATAAGAGTTAATGTAGCTAAAGGATGTTGTGGCACAAGGTTAGTCATTCTGGCTCCGAGCCATGTTAAAAAAACAGAGAAAAAGGATTATGGTAAATTATTTGTTATACCAAGACTAGCAACTAATGGGTTACATAAGACTCTTTATGAGGTTACTGGCAACCATCTAATCCTACGACAAATTAGATTATTATTCATGTTCATGATGTTGTTGACATAGTTCTATGATGGTTTCCAAAATCTAATGCAACCTCCAGCACATGCTTTATCAAAGCTCACAATCAGCATCGCAAAATTAGTATTCATATACAACATGAGAATCATAAAATCAGAGTTCCATAATATTCCCCACGTACAGACATGGATCCTAGTCGAACCTAGGGCATTGGATCATGAATATCACAAATAGATGTGAGATTAAAAGGCAACTAGTGTAATCCATGAAGCATGTCTCTACTGAACCAAATATTTTTTAGATTGACATTTGGTATATATACATATATATGGCTTAGATACTGCAAGACATTGTGCTCTCCTATCACAAGTAACACTCCCATTTGATTCCGTGCAATGCACCATATGTAAAAGCCAAACTAAAGACAAAAGATGAAAACAGAAGACATTATCTATCAAATGCAGGAACTTCAAGGAATTGTTCATGCATTACATTGAGTTCAAAAGTTAAAGATAGAAGTGAGCTGTTTATTCATCCATACTAACTGTGCTTTTGAAATATCAATTCTGTATATGAAAAGCTTAACATAGTATATCTCTCAGTGAAAATTTTGCTAACCTTCGCAACCAAATCTTTGTTAAGTCACGTAGAAAGAACTAAGCATAATAGAGTGGAACCAGCTAAAAATGTCGTATGAATGAACATGGGAAACCGATATATGAAGGGGATAAGAGGGTAAAAAAGGTCAGCTTCAACTGTTTTAAAGTAAGATCATCTAACCATTAGGTGACTATTGGAAATGGTGATGCTCAAATAGATACAACTTCTGTTCATATAAAATCGAGTTAGTTCATAGCTTGATTCCATGATCTTACTTTAAAACAGAAAATATAATGCATGCATAAACAACTTTACAATTAATAGGTAAGAAACATACATCAAATATGGTTTCATACTCCTCTAAAAGAGTTATGATAATGGCCTGAGCATTGTTAGCAGCATTTGCTGCTGCTAGAAGCTGAGCAGAACTGTCACCATTTGAGTCGAGATCATCATCCAAGTCACACTCACCAGCCAAAAGAGGTCTTAGTAAAAGAGGGGCCATGCAAGCAGCAACAGCAGATGGAGTCATCCGATTCTCAGCAATATGAGAAGAGATGACATGCATCATTTTCAAAATCCTAATAAAGAAAAAGGCAAAGAATAAGAATCAAATACAACTAGCAATTAAGGCATTGATCAACATACAGAGATGGAATACTAAATGTCATCTTGTCATCACGGCATTATCTAATTGTCTTTTTAGCAATCACATCCTGTGTTAGAGCATAAAAACAAGACGGTCTAGGTGACATCTAGGATTCAGTAAATTAATCCAAGATGGAACTTAACAATTGGTATCATAACCAATTTTATGAAGAGTTTGCATACAAGGAATAGATGATATAAAATAAATAAATTTTATTTAAAAGTTGATGATATTTGTATATTTGAGTAAGTATATTTTAATATTTTCATAACGTATAAGAAATTAATAAAATAATAAAAATACACTTTTATTTAATTGCCTGTGCAGTATTTCAAAATTTTATTGTATCATGTTTACAGTTAATAATTGAGTTATTAAGCATTAATTTTAATATTGAAAACTAAATATAATATTATTTTGTTTCTGTAATTTATTTTATGTAGTTAAAGTAATCTTAATGACATTTTTAAAATATTTGAAATACTATTTCAATCATTTATTCTTACACTATGTGGTTCTTTTCTTGTCTTGACGAAGTGTATCTGCACCATATTGGATGTGACATTATTTCTTATTTGGGGTGAGAGTGACAAGCTTAAACTGCTCCCAACAGTATCATTTACCGAACACATGCACATCAGTCTAAAAAGTCCACTGAAACTTACTACTAAACTAAGCAACCAATGGTAGACTATGAACATCTTGATTAGGTAATTAAATATTGTTTAAATATTTTTCCTACAGTTTTTTATTAGTAGAATTTGTATGTTTGTTGAAATATATGTTTTAATAATTTGTATTCATAATTTGTGTTATTAATGCTTATATTACTGTAATATTCAGTATTATTTATCTAATTCTCAGACTTAGTTTCGGAAGTATTTAACAGCACTGTTTTGGGAAAGTAATTTTTGGAATGCACTTATGACTCAGGTGGGAAAAGGGAATAAGATAATAGTTTGCCAATCCTATAATTCATTCTTAAAATGTTTTGGCCCTATAAAGTACTTTGGAGGAGTATTTGCAAAATGAGCCCTCATAGTGAAGTCCAAGGACCTAATGTGAATCTCAAGGAACCATTGTAAATGTCTAGGGATGGTTGAGATACAAAATGGTATATTCTCAGGATCTTGGAAACTTTATTGTTCTATTTCAATTGACTCTTCTTCAAATCTAGACCATGTCTTACAGGGGTTCAGAGTTCGGCTTTAAGAGGAAGAGAGGGATGTCTTGTGCTTCATTGTTGTGTACGTGCAAGGACTAAGAGAGTAGTTTGTTTGATACCCGGAGTGTGTGCAGTTGAGAAAATGGCAATATCTAGACTCAAGGGTTCATGCAACTACTCAAGAGGGGCAAAGGTCTAAGATAGAACCTCTCATCTCATGTTGGATCATGGCTTCTTTCTCTTGTTCATGGTGTTCTTCCTCTTGAATTTTGATGTAAATCCTTTATGGTATTACTTTCCTCAATCTATGTTCTCTTTTAATCTTAAATCAAAATATTTTTGCGATCCTATGCAATTTCTTTTGAATCTCTGGTTTCTAAGACTTTTTGTCCATCTTTATGGGATGACAAATTTTCTCAGGAAAGATTCAATTGGTCTTTGCC
This sequence comes from Alpinia galanga, assembly GCA_037177395.1. Taxonomy (NCBI): domain Eukaryota; kingdom Viridiplantae; phylum Streptophyta; class Magnoliopsida; order Zingiberales; family Zingiberaceae; genus Alpinia; species Alpinia galanga. The sequence continues at coordinate 780 of JBAMHZ010210562.1, read as the reverse complement.
AACATTACACTCCAACTCGAGGGATCCATAATTATACCAACTGATTGTGACAATATTACCTGCTTTTCTCATGGGTAAACTACAATTCAATTTGGTCTAAACTTGGTAATATGGATAGAAAATTCATTTTAAGAATGTTAACCACAATCTATCAAAGAGATATAATCCTTTGTCATGTCTGTTTTCCAAAGAAAAAGCAGAACTTGGAAAATGGGGGAAAAAATAAAAAAGGCATTTGCCAATTACCATTTAACTTCTATGTTGGTGCAAATAAAATTCACATATCTCCACAATGGTACGTTCACTTTGGGCCTAAACCCTCATGGTTTTATTTTTGGATTATACTCAAAAGGTCTCGTACCAATAGAGACTTTGATTTTTTATAAGCTCATTTTTTTCATATATTATCAATGTGAGACCTATCATGGCCGGTCCCAAGCCCAGATAAAGGAGGAAGGTTGCGTTAGGCAGTCAGCCAACGTTAAACTAAGACAAATGTTCAATGAATGGATCCACTAAACTATTGTGCTAATGCTAGGTTGTTCTCCGAAAGAAAGGAGTTATAGGGTCCGACTGTAACATCTTAGCAAGGATCGCTACATCTCCAGAACTCGGATATAGTGATAAATATGCAAGAGTTAGCGCTACAGATCGACCGTAACATCTCAGCAAGGACCGCTACATCTCCCTGAGAACTTGGGTATAGTGTTAAATAAGCAAGAGTTCTTACATCATAGGTTGGGTAAGAACAAATATTATAGGAAAACTAATAGTCTAAGA
>JBAMHZ010210452.1:0-14271 GCA_037177395.1 Alpinia galanga | reverse complement strand
TTTACATTGTATATAAGCAGGATGGTTTAAATGGAGAAGAGCATTAGGTGTTTTATGTGATCGTAAAATACCTTTAAAACTTAAATGGGAGTTCTACAAAATAGCGATTAAACCTGCTATGTTATATAAAGTTGAATATTGGGTTACGACTCGAGCACATAAGCAAAAGGTGAGAATGTTAAGATGGATGTGTGGACATATAAGGATGTGCAAAATAAGAAATGAGAGCATTAAAAGAAAGTCGGGGTTGCATCTATTGAGGGAAAACTCTTAGAGACACATTTAAGGTGGTACAGATATATACTTAGATAACTAATAAATGCTTCAGTTAGGCGATGTGAAACTATAACAAATATACACATCAAACGTGGAAGAGGAAGATAAAAAAGAAATTGATTAGTAACAATAAAACAGGATAAAATTTATTTAAGTATAGATGATGATATAGTAGGAGATAGAGTCCAATGATATAGAAGGATCCATATAGTCGACCCCATCTAGTGGAATAAGACTTGGTTGTTGTTGTTGTTGTTATTGTAGAATATGCAAGGCTATCCCATTTGTGAATATAGTTGGTATCATACCTTGGCAGGCCTTCCATGGTTGTAGCTAAGCCTTGGCGCTGCAATAAATAGGATCCTTCCCACTCTACTTGCTCTAACTTCAGTTCTGACTTTTAAGTCCTTCAAAGCCTACTCGGCCATGTCACCACCTTATGTTTAGTTGTAGCTATACTTGCCTTAGCCTCACAAATCCTTGTCCTGTTCAGTGGGGCTCCCTTCTTTTGGGTAAATTGTTTAGGAGTAATCGGTTCAGCTGAATAACCTCACTGTAACTTGTCCCTTGGCACTTCACCTGACTATCTTTTCAACCTCAATTCAGTAAAATGGAGCAAGTTCACCTGAGCTACTGTTTCTTTTATTCTTCTGGCACATTGGTTGAGATGATGAATAGGTACAAGCTATCTCCACCTCAGCCCATCCTGCCTTTCTTGGCCCAACTCAGTGGTCGTTACTCAAAATTACTACCATGGCCAAATACCTCATCCAAGCCTGTACGTGAACTACTCTTAACCAGCAGGCCTGTGCTTGAACTACTCTTAACCAAGTAGGCTTGTACATGAACTTCTCTTAACCTGGTAGCATGCAACTTCTAATCAGTATTTAACAAAATCAGTATTCTCTTCACAAGTTGAAAGTCTCATCTATAGGTTCATTTGAAAGCTTTTTCATCCTCCCTTTTTGGCTTTTAGACATAATGAAACTCGTACCTTGCAAATAGTTGTATGCTAGTGGAGTTCTAAATTATGTACTGCTACATGTTAGCAGCTGGTTCATTTTGGTCTGCTAGCATTGTCCCTGTCTTTCCTTCACGAACATTGAATTCCATTGACTTAATTATTCTATTACTATTACCTGCCGTAGGTACGATATTAATTAGATAAGTTTAAATTTTTTTATAATGTTCCTTTTCCCAGAAAATTTGAAAAATGATTTCTCATTGTAAATAGAAGATTTGACCCAGCATTTGTATATTGACAAAATATTATGGCAATAAGTAAACTTTCTCTCATTCTCACAAATATATTTTCCTAATTTGTATTTCTGTTAATATGAAAGTGTGTTTTGATAACATAGTATTTCTTTCCCTTCATAACCTGGGACTTAAGCCATGACTTATTGAGTGCCACTAAGGTACTAGGTCTTGAACTTTAAGTGCAGTACATTTGTGTGTGGCATTCACATAAAATATTAATGTCTTAGAACAACCCATTTTATTTTAGAACTAAATATGAAACATATACATGTGCAAGTACTTGGAAGTGTTAAACTGGTCCAGAAGCTTTTGCAGATAAATGTATTGCATCAATTATTACGAGTTAGAAAAAGCATACTCAGAGATTAAATAGTTTATATTCCTTGAATTTATCAATGTTCTCTTTGTTTTTTTTTTAAATTCTTTATTCTCTATTTGGTTGGAGTATGTCCATTATCTCTATTATGTAGCGAGTAGAACTCACAGATTTGAATGATCGTTGGAATTTCCATAGGCTCATTTGTTTTTGGTATTTTAGCATTTTGTCATCAGTTGTGTAATTGTCTTATCTGACTTAGTTGATCTTGATTGTTTAAGCTGTATAATGTCACCCAATTCTTGTGCACCATGACATTCTTGTGCTTTAACTTATAATTTAAGAGCTAGGTAACTTTCAATGTGATTGATTCACTTCTCAATCATTGATCAAGCTGTTTTAGACTCAACTATATCGGTTCTTGCATAGTACTGATGTGATTTGGATGGCCTCTACCAAACTGTTTTCATCTATATTGGTATTTCTAATTCTCACATGGATGGCATTTCTCAAGTAAAAAAAAAGAAAAGAAAATTCGGTGTACAAAGTTCTCGTCAATGCAGGGTCTCAGTGAAGAATCTATCATACACAAGCTTCTCTGTTTTGTAAGAGATTATTTCTTTGATTTGAACTCTGACCTTCATGTCACATGATAACAATTTTACTATTGCACCAAGACTTCCCTTCTGCCATTTCTAAAGTAATTCTTTTTTTTTTGTTTTGCCTAGGCTTCGAGTCAAATCACACAATTCATTTGGTTTCATGGATTGACACCAGAAAATCCACCTGCTGATGTGACTGCAGCTGCCAATGGAATTTCAGGCGCTGAGAGTGGTGGGTCTAATGGAGGTGGAGGATTTGGAGGGGCTGATTTTGCAAGTTCACTCTTTCCTGGCACTGGTGGTAACATTAGAAATGGTGCTGGATCAGGCCTTCTGAGATTTGGCTTACCAAATCTCAATCAGATGCACAAGCAATTAGCACAAAATCCAAGCATGATGAGGGAAATAATGAATATTCCTGCCGTTCAAAGTCTGATAAATAATCCTGACCTGATGCAAAACATTATAGTTAACAATCCTCAAATGCATGAGGTCATTGACCGTAATCCTGAGTTTGCACACATCCTAAATGATCCCAGTACTCTTCGGCAGTCTCTGGAAATCATGAGGAATCCTGAACTCATGAGAGAATTTATGTGGAACACTGATAGAGCTATGGGCAACATTTAGTTATCTCCAGAAGGGTTTAACATGCTGAGGCACCTGTACGAAACTGTCCAAGAGTCATTCTGATAGTGCCTTGCCACCATTATTGGAAAGTGATAAAGAGAAAAATGCCACAACGTTGGCAGGTAACCTGGGGAATGATGTGAGTCAAAATCCATTTGCAGCACTTCTGGGGAATCAGGCTAGTTTGCAATCTAGAGATCAGAAACCAGGCCAGCCTAGTACTGGTTCCAGTCTAATTAGAGAGTCAGTTTCACCAAATAGTAACCCACTTCCAAATTGATGGAGCAGAACTAGTAACATTTTGTATTTGCTGTGGCATTATTGATTATGTGCTAAAAATTCCTGCAATAGCAGGAGTTGCACAGACTACCAACACAAGACCAGCTCCTCCAAGTGATGGAAGGCATCGCTGGGTTAGGTGAGCTTGGATTGCCAGAGTTAGGAAGGATGACTGGTGGTATGCCAGACCCATCCTTTGCCAATCAACTTCTGCAGAATCCAGCCATTATGCAGATGATGCAGAGTCTCCTCTCCAACCCTCAGTTTATGAATCAGTTTTTTTCTTTCTTCTGATTATCTGAGTGATGAAACTGTTGTTGTTGTCACTTTCTGGTATTATATGTGATTATTTACCATCAGGTGCTGAATCCACAGCTCCGTAGCTTGTTGGGTTCCAATTCCCAGCTTAGCAGTATGTTGTAGAATCCAGAATTGATTTGTCACCTTACTTCTGAGACACTGCAAGTATGCATCTGTAACATATTGAACACGTTATTTGTGTTCTTTTCTTAAATCTTTTTGTCTGGTTTGCAGCAACTTCTATCTTTTCAACAGTCACTTTTATCCTGTGGTGTTCAGCAACAAGCAAACCAGTAAGTTATGAGAGTGTTTTCTTTTGCATCAATACTACTGCTCTCTCCTGTAACTATCATTTGATCACCCATCTAAAATGGTTGGTTCTAGGTTGATATTCCGTTGAATATTTTTTTCTAGAATCTCCATGGTCTGTTCTTGCTTTCAAATGACAAAACCCAGTGAACTAATATGGAGATTATTAAGTTTGACATTCTTTTACAAAAAGGTAATTGCGTATTTCCTTCTGATTCACAAATGAGTTAGGCTGTGTTTGTTAGCATGGTATCAAAGGTGTTTCTTCACTACACGAATCATTTGATTTTATGTCTATTTAATTGCATTGCAAAAACTATTTTGTCATATTAACATCTGGCGGGAAAGCTAAATGGACATCATTTCCTATTTTAAAAAGTGTTACCTCCATCTCTCAGTGTGTTATCAAACTCACAGATAATAAATGCAGTTTGCACAGATTTTATTGCAATAACTATGTTGACAGGGTGCATCGGACATTGATGGCTTGATGCTAATAGTTTTTGCAAATAAATATTAACAATAGTTTGAGTAGAATTAAAGGGGTGTCTTGTCGCAGTAAAGCTACTACTGTGTGGAAATAATCTCTTGCAATGCAAGGTAAAGATGCATACAATAGACACAATGTGATGCTATCCTTCCCTAAGATCCCATATTAGCAAGAGTTTGGTGCATCAAATTATCTTTCTTAATAGTTTGAGTAGAATTATGTAACGAGTAAAGGGTCAAGTAATTCATTTGGAAGGTAAATGAAATCAATACAGAATTGTTTAGTCGCGTTTCAAAGCTTGATATTTTAATGATCAGAGCTTATGCCTCTTGTTTCAGGTAACAAAATCAAACTGGTGATGCTGCAGCAGATACAAGGAAATCCCATGACTCGTTGTATCAGAGATCTGGCCAGTCAGCCTCAAACTCAAGTCCTGAGTTTTGTTTGGGGTACTCTATGCGTTTGAATAAGAAACTGCATTTATCATCTTCTCTTGCTGCAGGAGTAATCAACACGAGTGGTTTGGAATTTTTGATGAACAGGTTGAGTGAACTTGGCTCACGCGCTGGTGTTCCTAATAACCCTGACGGTTACCATCTATCTACACTGTCTCAACAAAATACTATGAATCCTTCATGCTGACAATTCTGTACTGAATACATTTAATCTTTATGTCGCAGTGCCTCTAGAAGAACGATATGCCACACAGCTCTCTCAGCTATAGGAAATGGGTTTTTTTTTACACTCGGCAGGCAACGTTCATGCTGTGGTCGAATAATATACATAGCTCAAGAACAATACTGATGGTTTCAGCTGCATAATTTTGGCAATGCAACAGCATCTGTCTGGCTGCCGAATTGTCCTCCAATGTCATCTGCCACAGATTTCATCAAATATCTCTTCTATCTTAAACTAATCACATTATCTTTTGCTCATTGTACACGTTCATTTTAAAAGTTCAATTTCCTTATAACTTCGATATTCAGATTTTACTATCGCAATATTGATTAACATATGCTCACCTGTGTTTTTGTTTGGACAACCAGTAAATTATCTTTATCTTTTCATCATGTTGTCAGGCGTTTTATTGTATAGTATTATGTTGCAAGGAACTTCATATTTTGAGGCTGTAATTAACGAACGGTTAAAACGATATTGGTGTACTATTTTTATCGTGATTAAAGTTTGGTTTGTGTTTTCTACTTGTAAATTTAAGTGAGGAAATAAGCCACAAATATAATTTTTTTTTAAAAAAAACTTAATTTATTTTATTCACAAAATTATAAGGGCAAAATAAAAACTAAACTAAATTAAATTTACATTGATTCCTTCTTCCGAAATTTCAATTCTGTTGAAATCCATTATCAAATGTCTCCCTCTCATTTTTCTTCTTATTACTTTTTACGGTGGATTGTACACTCGCATAAAACATTTAGTACACGCGTCCGCACGCTCGGTGTTCCGTTGCCCGAGAACATCGTCTAACCCTAACTCCTTTTCCCTCCCCCTTTTTGTCTCATACTCCGAGTCCAATGTTCCCCTTCTTCTCCCTCTTCTTCTCCTGTGCTCGATTCCTTGCAGCTTGCCTTGATCAGCATTGCTTCCTAGGTGAAGGTTCGTACCCTTCCCCCTTTATCGTAATCTCATTTTCGTTTCAGTTTAAACCTTTGCTTTGTACGTTTTTCTGCGAGTGTGAGAACGATTCGGTGCTCGGTTGGGATGCCATAATGTTCGAGCGTTAATGTTCGTTACCATTTTGCAAAATCAATTTTTTTTTTCTTTGGGTAGTGTCTTGTATTGAACATGCCGAGTGCGTTCGATGGTAATTTTGATAGCCAATACTCGCATTCCTCAGTTGGACCTGCGCCACCTTTTTGCTCTTGAGAAAAGGGCGAATTTTTAGCGGATAACTGTGGCGCCTCCTACTTGGTATTCTGTTTGATTAAGTGTGCAGGATCAATTCGATTTGCCGAGCCTGATTTCATATTGTGGATTACTTTCTAGGGATCTTTCTTTTGATCAATTATACAAGGGACATTTAGATTTTGATGGCTCCTTCTTCCATTTGGAGATTATCTTGTTACCCTTTTTTTGTTTGAGGTGGACGCAATTTGTTTTTGGTAACTATGACTTTGCATGATACTTTTGTGCCAATTTGTTGTAATTGTGTTTTCAGTTCAGTTGATTTGTTTTTCATGGGCATTCTATAGTTTTGTGAAAAGTGGAATCTTTTATCAAATATCAATAAAACATCGCTACAGCTGAGCATTCTTTGATGGTTCTTATAGTGGTTTACATGATTGGTTATAGGATTAATGATTAGGTGCAAAATGGTAAACTAGTGTTAAATATACGTTGTTGTTTTGGTGGTTATAAAGTCATCTTGGATTTTTTTTTTCTTTACTGGAGATTATCCAAAATAGGTTGGACTTGTACACCGTTGAATAGTGGAGGAGGACATACTATCATTAGTCTTGGATGCTAGATTGTGTAATGTATTGCTCAATGGTTGAACTAGCAGGATAATTGCAATACGAAGGAAAAGCATGTTATGTTCAATGTACTCCTTGTTCTTGCATGCTAGAATGTGCATTGAGTTGCAAATGCTTGAAAATAGAAAAAATGAATAAAAGTAATACGAATGAAACAACATTCTGTTGAATTTTGGGTCAAGGATTTAGAATAAAAGTTGAATTTTGGGCCAAGGTAAAGTGCTACTTTATTTTATTCTAGCTTGCAACAATGACTGGTATGAATATTCAAAAGTGCAACAAGTAGATAAGAATCAGAAGGAAATCAAGTGCCTTTATAATGCTTTTGTCTTGATGGATTTGACAAATTTATTGAATGATAACTAAGAGATATTTCAAGGTAGTTTTGTGAGAATCATTCTTGTTTAACAAGCAATACTCCTTCAACAACTACTAAGGTGTGAATTCAAATTTTCTTGTTCGTACATGTCTTATGATCTTTTGCATTCATCTATTATAAATGTTCTGTTATTCTCTTATTCTAAATTTATGTTCTTAATTCTGCATTGACTCTAAACAATAACTTGAAATTAGTGTTTGACATGGACTTAAAGTGGCTCATGCAAGGTTTGATATCTCAAGCTATGCTAGTATTTCGGTTTTTCACTGAAATGATATTGTTTCGGTATCATGGTAATGCTATAATGTATGGTACCAATGGTAAATTAGAGGTGGAAGGAGAAAAAAGATGAAGAAGAAAAAGATAAGACATGTTTGTTTTCCATCTGGAATGCTACAATTTAGACATTATTTTGTATGGAGGCAAACTAAAAAAAAAATATTATATCAAATTTAGTATGCCAAGGGGTATCAAGTGTTGACATGAAATGGTACTTTTGTTAACATGATTGACACAAGAAACATTGCCTGGGTGCGGAATAGTATCAAGTTTCGGTAATTTATTGGAATAATACGTTTTGATCATTTCGTACAGTAAAATACGAGATTTCAAACCATGGGCTCATTTTTAATTGTCAGGACCTAGGGAACTAGCTAAGTTCACCTTGATGCCATTTTCTTTGATAGGGACCAAACTTATTGTTTAAAAATTACTCGGTGGACCAAAATTCAGCATTAGTTCTAGGAGAGAAAGTTGTCCAATACAACATATCTATACAACAGTTATTCTTTCTTTATCAGGACATAAGATGTGATCTGCACACACACTAACATCAAGTTATTCGTGCATTTTTTTTTACCCCTTTCATGTTTACAGATTGAGTCTGTATCCATTATGTGCTTAATTTTGGCTATGGGTACTCACTGTTGCATACTTAATCAAATTGTCCTTGTTTTTCAGCTTAACATTTGCTGTCTTATCCAAACTCCACAAAGTGATAGATGACTAGATAAGTTCATCAAATACAGATAATTGAGCGATAGGAGTATGATGCCAGCTGGGGAACAAAAGGACATTGTTTCAGTTAAGAAAGTTGCTCTGAGAGAATTACCAAAAGAATCTGGGAATATTATCAACAAGCTACCAATGAACTCCCCCATTCCCAAAGAAAAAGAATTTGACTCAAACTCTGTTAAGGTAGTTACTCCTGAAACTGTGAGGTTAACTGGATCCAAGAGGAAACAATCAGATTGCTCCGTAACTCCTACCAGCTGTCAGACACCAGGTAAAGTTGGTCCACATGGAAATCTTGTGTATGTTCGTAGAAAGCTTGAAACAGAACAGACCAAGACAGGCATTGCAAATAAAGTTGAATCTCCTGAGTCAAGGAAGCCTAATGACGCTGTTAGTGCATCAGCCAATTTAGATCTGAATCAAGCCCAGGAACCAAAGATCAATTCATTTGCAGCAGATGAGCTTGCTCCATCAGATCCTTTGATCACCTCACCTGATGGACCATCAGATATTTGCCTCAAAGAAAAGAGCAGTGATGACTTGGTAGCTCAAGGACCACCTGACTCAAATGGTAAACCCCCTGTGGCTACAGATTCAGTTAAAGTAAATAGTCAAAATTGGAAAGAAAGATTCCTTCAACTCCAGAAGTACTTAGAGAGTTGTGATCAATCCAGCCAAGAAGATTACGTTAAAAGTAAGTCAATTTTGAGGTCTTATAACTAATTGGTCAGGCTAATAGATTGGAGAGCTCTTACATCTTCAGTAACTTTCAGTGCTTAGATCGTTGTCTGCTGCGGCTAGAAGTAAGCATGCTGTGGAGTTAGAGAAAAGAGCAATACAACTCTTGTTAGACGAAGGTAATCTATCATTGCTTGTCTTGTATGAGAACATCTAAAATCATAGTATTCAGAACGCTGCTTTCTTTTACAGGCAAGGAGTTGCAACGCATGAAAGTTCTTAATGTTCTGGGCAAATCTTCACAACAGGATTAAAATAACGTTTCCAACTCACAATCCATCATCACCCTTGCACAATTCGGTTTTGGGAGATGAGAATAGGATAAGTTCCGTAGGAAGTTAACACAATGGTAAGTGGAAGATATGCAGAGTTGAAGGCAGGTATACACTCAACTTACTGTGATGTTTTTTTGTTTTGTTTTGTTTTTTTTTTGTCTGGAATTTTGATGGTCGGTGTCCTACGAGTAGCTGCTGCAATTGTGTTATTATGTTTATATTCGAGATGTATCTACTGTTTCAATCTGAGACTGCAACTAAAATGTCAATGGGATTTTGTGTACTGAATGAAATTGTATCTTATTGTCTGTTGAATTTGTGAGCTGTCGATATGCAATTTTAGTCATGAAATGCAGCTACTGCTGCAGTTACTGTAGAGGTTTCTCTCTTTTTGTCTTTCCTTTATTTATTTATTTTTTAGAAAGAGAATTGCTTTTTTCCACATTTAATATATTTGGGCAAGTTTGGATTGTTTGAAGTTTTTGACTTGTAATTTTTATATTTGGAACTTCCAAAAGAAGAAAGCAAGGTGAAATTAGAAATTTCATAGGAAATGACAACTGGTCTTAGGAATGTATGACTGGAACTGCAATTTGTACACCCTTGAATCTTTGGCCAACTTATATTAGTTTATAGCAATAATTTGCACCATAATTCTTCATTTTATAAACGCAATGACTTTAGATGGAAACTTATTTGGCAATTACCTATGAAAAACCGAGAGGAAAATTGATTATTAGAGTTAACTGAAAGGACCAATTATTAGTGATGCTTCATTAAGACCGTTTATGAAGTATTTACTTTTTTCATGAAATTGTAACCCGACCATTGACCAGTGAAAGATAAATAATTATTTTAATTTCATATGATCGTAGGTAAAAGATGCATAAACATAAGTTTTATCCATATAACCAAGGATTATCTTTAAAGTTGATACTATTTGTTATAATATAATCATGTATCAAACACGAGTGTATCGTAAGCTCCGGTGCCATTCACTTAAACTTTCAAGCTCTACAGTTTCTTCTGCCGTCAGCGTTCACTCGCCACCTCAAAGTGGTCATACACACGCGGGCTTTGTCGATGAGAACAGTGTTGTCAAACAAAATCCGACGAACAGTGGCACCGGCAGCCCTGACGAGGTGCCTAGGAGGGAAAGTGCTGCCTCCGTCTTGAGCCCGGTGCTTCGCTGGATTGAGCCATCAGCCACACTCCATGGGCTGTGAGTTATTATTTAAGATGTGCATTTTCTCACCATTAAACTCACACAAGAGATCGTAATAGAGTCAGGACAGTCTTTAATTTACTTCATTGCAATTGTTCAACTTAAATATTTGAAGGCATTCCATAGGCATCTCATTTTATTTAGCAATTAATATTATTATGCATCCCTTGCCATTTTGACAAGTAATTTTATTTTTATTCTAATTTTCATAGTTTATTCGTCATAATTATTTTATCTTCATCAATTGCATGTTAAAATTTTCGGATTAATTCGATTCTACAATATATAATATTTTTCTTTAATAAAATAAAAAATTTGGCATGTTAAAAAATTGGACTTATTCAACGTGGATTTAATAGATTTAGTAAATCTATCCTATTATCAATCCATTGGCGGCTCTCAAGAAGTAAGTAGCGTGCTTGCAAGCAGTATAAGTAGAGTGCTTGTGGCAAAACCATACACTGTGTTTGATTTGATGGCAACGCGCGCGGATCTTAGCTTCCAGCGTCCATGCAACCGTCGTGTCTCTGACCGGCAACCGTCGATCGATCGCCGCTTCGCAAAGCGACGCACGCTCTCACCTCCTTTTTATACTTATTCTGATCTCTCCTCCTCTGGTCATCTTCGTACTCCGATTCTTCGCCACCCGGCTCTCGACCATGAGCGCCGCCGCTGCCCCTCTTCCTCCCTCCATTCCAAGCTCCGGAAGCCTGTATGCCGCAGGGTCCAGCGGCGACGGAGGCGATGACCCCTCGCGCCGAAGGATCCCCCTCGACCCCTCCCACAGCCTCGACGCCAACCCCGTCCTTACCGGAGAAGAAGAGGAAGTGGAGAAGGAGGAGAAGTTGGAGCAGGAGGGCGTCGAGGCAGTGCCCGGAGCAGAGCACGCCGAGGCGGTTGCTCCTCCAGCCGGCCGTGGGCGGCGGTGGGGGGAACCTTTTCCGGAGGGGCCGCAGCAGTGCGCCACCTGCTTCAAGGTGTTCCCCTCCATCATGTCTCTGCACGGCCACATGAGGTGCCATCCGGCGAGGCTCCGCCGGTGGGGCGCTGGGCTGGTGGCGAAGGACCAGGACACGGACAGGAAGCGGTTGTTCATCTGCGATCGCTGCGGCCAGGTCTTCCTCACCCGGCAGTCCCTCGGAGGCCACCGCGCGAGCCACAGGGGCCAGCAGGGGTGCTACGAGATGGCCAAGGAGGAGAGAGAATACGGCCAGCCGAGCAGCAGAAAGGCAAGGAAGAAGAGAGCGATCAGAAGCGCTGAGGCGGCGGCGGATGCAGCGCTATCGGACGCGAATAGCGTGCTGTCGTCCCTTTTCACTGAACGAGCGCGACCACCGACGGCGGCGGCGCCCCGTCCACTACCTGTGCAGCCAACTACGACGGGTTCCTCGACGGAGACGAGGCAGGGGAGGAGGAGGAGGAGAAAGAAGAGAAAGAAAAACTTGTCCCTTGACTTAAACCTGATCCCGGTAAACATAAATCTCCCACCGGAGATCTCTTCGTCGGAAGAAATGGACGAGACTGGTAATATTGGCGGGAATATGAGTTCGAGTAGTACTTCTTAAGATTGGGAAGAATGACAAGGATTACCAACTAATACCATCCTTTAATTAATTATTTAGCTGTTTAATCTTGCGCGGATCGTTATATTTCAAGATATTGTGGATTCATTTATAATTAAGCTTGAATTTTAAATTACTGTGAGTTTACAATTTGTATTTAACATTTTTTTAATATATAAATAACATGCATAAAACATTACGTCACGTGCTGACTTGTTGCATGTGATTCGGAGCTGCGAGTGCAGCATATAATTTGTTATTTTTTATTGATTTTATTTTATTTTAAAAAAATTAATTTTAAAAAATAATAATAAGGAACGGCTCGCCAATGACGAACCGCTTCCAAAATGTATTTTAATTTGACAAAATAAAAGCTGTTCTCATTGTGGATGCTCTAAATCCGCAATTGATTATAATTAATGGTGGGGTTTGCTTATGTTTCACTATTGATTACTTTAATTGCACTCGAATTAGTATTATCCAGCAGTGATGAATTACTAAATAGTGTATGCTAGGATGCCACTCATATTTGTAGTCCTCTAAAGTGAAGTGAGGATGAGTTTTTTCTGAGCTGTAATAGTAAAAGTTTTTGATCTTCTTCTCTTGTCAAAGTTAACACTAAGTCAGACAGCTACTGATGTCCTAACGGTCCTTCGATGTCTAAGTCAGGGCTTGTAGATGGAGAGGAGTCCTCCCTTCTTATACTTGCAACTACCTTATATAAGAGACATAGAGCATCTTCTATGCTTCTACCAATAAGAGGATGTTAGGGGGCAGAAGGTAGACTGTTAGACCGTTACGAGCGTAACATTTAGGAAGAATATTTGTTTTCTTGCAATACGAGGTGTTCTCAATTTACTGTGTTGATGCAAAACACATTCGTGCGGAAATCATATGAGAAGTGTTTGCACTTGCCTAAAAAAGGAAGAGGGGGAGGAAGGATCTCTTTTGTGGTCCCCCTCGTAGGAAATTGGAGATTTCCTTTTCTTTCAAGACGTTACATGTTGGAAATTGGAGATTTCTTTTTCTTTCAAGACGTTACATGCTGAGTCGATTTTCCTGGTCTTTAGCAAAACCACTCTGTATCTATCCCAGACTCTTTCTTCTTATCCCCGTTGCTCTGTTCCAATTTAATACTTTCCTTCTGGCCGAGTTATTTTGCTTTTTGTCAACTTCTTCTCTTGACCGAGTTATTCGGCTTTCAATCGGCCTCATCTTCTTAGCCGATCTGCTTGGCTTTCAGTCGGCCTTATCCCTTAGCCGATCCGCTTGGCTTTCAATCGGCCTCATCTCTTGACCGAGCTGTTTGATTCCAATTAAAATATTTTTTTCTTACGCTTAACTGATTCTTTCAAGCTCATTTGACTACACCTTAAATTGGGATATCTCTCTTTGACTCGATCATTTGACTTGGCTCTGGTTCCTCTTTACTTTAACGCAGCAGTAGCAATATTATGTTAATTACGTCATCTTTTCTTATCACTAAACCAAAAGGAATGGAAAGAGTACTATCAGACGAGATCTAATTAAAACCACCTGAATTATAAAAAAAAGAAAAAGAAAAAAAAAAGTTATTGTATGTTCCCACAAAGTGCATCCATGCACCATCTGCAACCAAGAGATCGAGCTTAATTAGAAATGGTCATCTATCAGGGCTTATTTAGATGATCAATATAATTGTGTTAAAGTTCAAAAAGTCAAGAGATCGATTTCTACATTTCACTGTTAGACTACCGATGACTCCGCATTTTTGCGCTGATCGTCTTGGGTTCCTAATTTACCCCTCTTCACACGTAAAGATAACGGTGAAAAACCACTAATGTGACGATTCTAATTTTTTTTTTAATTAGAAATGGTCGATAATCTTATTTTGAAACAGGATTATCGATCGGTTTCAGTCTCATATACTGTGTTATTTTAATATGGACGAGTCATTATGTTCTCCTTCTTTTGTGTTTATTTATTTTTTAAGAATCAATTAACCATTTCGAATGAGAAAACTCCAAAACAAAAAACTAATGGGTTATATTGCCTGAAGAGTTATAAATGTAAAAGTGCTTTTCTTCGATCGGCTGGCTGAAGCTTTCGCTCTCTTTAATCCGATTTGGTTCGTGATCTTTGCAA